>JAPYYZ010001297.1:0-20298 GCA_030522705.1 Eretmocerus eremicus
AACGTCACCTCAGTCGGTAATGATTCGCAATATGCAACTTTCCGCAAGCCTACGCCGTGGCGCTATTGGGCACATTCCGAGCCCGCGTGATAAAAAAATTTTTTCGGACCAATGAAAATTGCTAAAATCATGTTTCAATATATCTAACCAATTAAAAAACTTTGCGAGGCGAAAAAAAATGTCGTGCAGAAACTTCCCAAATTTGGCGTGGACGTCCTCATTGACGGAGCCAAAATTAGAGTGGGTGGTGTCAATCCTGGATTTAAGAGTTGATTTGAAGAATGAAATTAGGAAACTGCATGCTATTCCGCATAAATTTTCACCGTCTATGAGTCTAGACAACTCAAGATGCCACAGGGATGTGGATAAGAGATTTCATCGAGTAATCCTAGGTCGAAGAATACTCCCCAGAAATGGTGAGCGAAGTTTTTCGACCTGTTCAAGATAGGAAATTTTGTTCAATTGGTTCAGACGTCAAAAGCCATATGTACTACGGATTTCCTCAGATATCAACTCAATACTGCCGTCGAGTGTCTGAAGAATTACAAGTTCAACTAATCAGGCGAGGGACAGACACCCAGATTACAGATTTGGCCGAAACTTTGGGAATAATGTCGGAATTTCCAGAGGGCAAAAGATGAAATCCAGAGCCGTAGAGTATAATGCCCGATAGTTTTCGAGATATTTCTTTATCCATTCATGTATCAAAATCTACGGGCAAATGTTCTCACATAACTATCAACTTAAAATTTAGCACCCCCTCCGGTGAATGGGAGGAAAATAAGAATAGATGAGTACTAAATGAATCGAGTACAGCCCTAAGGGAGATTACATTGTAATATAGAAATCATTAAACCAGATTAAACCGGATGTGACCCCGAATATGAGTATCTCGAAAATGATGAGGAATTAGACTCTGCGGTTCTGGATTTCATCTTTTGGTCCCAGATGGAGACTATTTCTGAAGTTTCAGCTAAATCCATGGTCCGGATGTCCGACCCTCCTCTCATATTGAAACCCATATCCTCTCTAGTTATAAGAACATTCGAGGAGGGAATATATCATCATGCCTGAATACATCAACGTCTCGTAAATGAAGTTCCCTCGATTAGTGGAATAGTTGGAAAATCGCGTGATTCATTCTCTGGGTCAAAGCATCACGATCACGGGTGATGGAATACACATGGGATATTTTTGCATCAACAGTTTGAATTGAATCAGATTCGGATATGATAACTATTCATTCTTTTTCTACAAGTAATACTGCGCAGAATCATCCTCGCGCGAGCACCACCGCATCCATCTCACTCGCATGTGGATCTTATCACCTTGCACGAAATTGCAAATGCTTAACCTTGTCAACCGTTCGACAAGGCTGATTGATTGGATGGAATCGCTGGTCATGAAACCTAACCGCAGAATTTGGAAGAAGGACTCTAGATACGATCGATCGCCGTGGTTGCCATGGATACGGCTCGGTGGTAGACCGTTCAGCGAATTGTTAGTTCAGCGGAATGTCAGTGTCCCTATGAGCCATGTCAGTCCTGAATGACTCAAGAGCGAGATCTCGAGTTGTTCCAGATCCATAACTTGCAGTGGTGAACCCATCTTCGATGAAATTATTTAAGGGCAGAAATGTAAATTGAGATTAATAGGATCTTTCATCGATCTTCGGGGCCAGGAGTAGGGAATCAAACAGATTCACTTACTTCTGTCTTCAAAGATCGATAAAAGATTCCAATCATGAAATATATATGATCGGCCTTTGCGAGCTGAATTATGTCGGCTAATTTGACGATTTTCCTCAGCTGATTTGCTGGATTCGACATATGTCGAGAATGGATCACGTCACTTCGACGTATGTACCCGCCGAGCCTCGTATAGGTTGCGAGGATGCATCGGAAGGATTTTGATGGAAGATCTTCATACGAAGGTCAGATGAACCTTCATACGTATGAAATTTCATACGAAGGTGAGATGAGAAACATGTGGAGAAATTTTGATTCTACGCTGGATGTTAGTGCGTTTCGCCATTCCTCGACAGATCTGGCTCCTCAGGAGGACTGAGAGATCTGTCGAGATCGGTCCCCGATGCACTGACCGGAGTGGTCGATTGTCGAAGGAATTGATTCGGCTCATATATGAATCGCAGTACGAGTTGACCGCTTGCGAGAAAGCTGTTTAACGCGCTCTTTCCATATGTTTCTCACTTCGACAGTACTATGGGCCCATTGTCGGTGAAACACCAAATCAATTTGGACACTCGATCGATATGATCGGGTATCTATTTATCACTCGCGAAGAGTTTGAATCATGTCATATATATGATTGGCCTTTGCGAGCTTCATCGTGTCGGCTGATTTGCCAATTTTTTCCAGCTAGTTTGCTGGATTTGACACATGTCGAAAATGGATCACTTCACTTTGACATATATACCCTCGGAGCCTCGTATGGGTTGCGAGGGTGCATCGAAAAGATTCTGATGGAAGATCTTCATACGAAGATGAGATGAGAAACATGTGGAAAAATTTTGATTCTACGCTTGATGTGAGTGCGTTTCGCCATTTCTTGACAGATCTGGCTCCTCCGGGGGACGAAGAGATCTGTCGAGGTTGGTCCTCGATGCACTGACCGAAGTGATCGATTGTTGAAGAAATAGATTCGGCTTATACATTAATCGCAGTTCGAGTTGACCGCTTGCGAGAAAGCTGTTTAACACGCTCTTTCCATATGTTTCTCACCTCGACAGTACTCTGGGCCCACTGTCGGTGAAAGACCAAATCAATTTTGACACTCGATCGATATGATGGGGTATCCATGTATCACTCGCGGGAAGTTCGAATCATGTCATATATATGATCGACCTTTGCAAGCTGAATTATGTCGGCTGATTCGACGATTTTTCTCAGCTGATTTGTTGGATTTAACGCATGTCGGAAGGGGATCACTCCATTTCGACATATATACCCTCCGAGCCTCGTATGGGTTGCGAGGATGCATCGAAAGGATTTTGATGGAAGATTCTCATACGACGGTGAGATGAGAAACATGTGGAAAAAGCCGATAATATATTCATTTCATGATTTGAACTTCCCGCGAGTGATAAATAGATACCCGATCATATCGATCGAGTATCAAAATTGATTTGATAAAAAATTCCATTAATTATTACGTCCGTTTTTTCCGACTCTCGACTGATTTTTGAGCCTCGTGCGGTCACGAATAGCTCGGGACTCAGTCGTGAAGAGAGCGTAATTCAAGGTTAGTATTTTTTATTTGGCGCGAAGTCTTTAGGATGAATCCCAACTAGAGACCGTCGTGTTCAGTACGACAATCCTCAGTTGTTATTCACCTTGACTGCTACAAGTGGGAATTGTCTTTAACCGCTAACACGGTACAAGAACAGTTTTCAGAAGAGCCCGTCGCTTGTTTTAGTAGCTCAGTGGATCCTTTCTCATAGTTAGTATTTCGACGGTGAAACCAACCTTACTTGTAGTCGCTAATCCCGGCACTGCAATTGGTAGTCCGCTCTCCGCCCTCCGGTGTTGCAGCAAAAGTCAGCTGCGCAGCTAATTCGACGTGGTGGTGAGGCGCGTCAGTGTGACTGCAATCAGCAGGTCTACTACGCTGCCGCGAGTGTGCGGGCGCAAACTCTGCATTGCAGGTGCACACACGCTATCAGCGCGCGAGTGACGAAAGTTGAATTTGAGAAATGCCGATTTAGTTGAACTTTAGAGACTTGAAAAGAATTTATTGACGAATTTAGATACAGATCCGTTCGAGGTAAATGTCCACGAACGGAGTGCTGGCTGCCGGGCTCATGGTGCCCTTTTTATATTCCAATGGGAAATGGGGGTATACTATATGTTGCACGCCAGCGTCACCTGAGCTTTTCATTTGGTGAGATAGCCTCCTCTTCGGGCGTCTCTGCTGTGCACATGGGTTTTGTAGGTGAGGCCAAGAATCTATCGCTACTAGATGGAGGCACGAGTTCCTAGAATAGTGTATCCTTCATTCGTTACTTACCAAGTTTATATGAAAATGCATATGCTAACGGACACTACGCGAATGTGAGTGATAGAGTTGATTGCTATTCCTCACATTGGCGCAATGACGAGACCACTTATTTGCTAATTACCTTACGGCTAACATTGGTTGGGTTGAAAAAGGAGGTTATGATATCTTCCAAAATCAATTAATGCGTATATATGTTCTGGTTGTTTCTTCGGTTACATATTACTTAAATCTAGAGGTCTAAGTCATGAGTTAGTTTAGTCGAAGAATAGTTTGGACTTCACCAATCATTTTCGGGGTTAAATGACTCTCTATTTTCTACGCTCATCATAAGTTATGGTCATGATCGAATTAGGGTTCAAATAATTGATTTTGGGAATCTTAGGGCTATCTCGCTTGAATATTTTTTTAACTGGGTGAATGAACTTCCTTTGCGAGTTGACTGTCCTCTCATCTATTTCTTCGGTCAGGGCATCGAACTGGCCCGGGCCGCATAGCTTTTTTATATCTTGCCTATCATTCATCCATTCACCGAGCCTCTTGAGTGTGTCCGTTTCTTAAACTCATGGGAAGTCGCATAGGCTCACGCGCTCCGTATCTGGGATTCATTATACGTACTTTCCTAGCTCGGCACGAGCGCATCTAAAAGTGGGTTCGGTGACTCTGATACGAGGCGATTTATTCCTACATCATAACTCGCAGATGCATCCGCTTACATATTGCATCACGTTCCGCGGCTTTGAATTCTAATCTTTCGTAGCGACTGCTCTTAAGCATCCTGAAAATAAATCGAATTCGAAGTGGTGGCGCGAGTTGAAATTTATTGTATGGCAGCTGTGGCATGCAATCGTGAGATGAGTGACGATTTTCATTCGGTACACACAGGCGAACAGTGGGCAGAAAACGGAAATTTCGTCAAAATTATGATTCTCCTGGGTATTGCTCCAACCGGGACGTACGATACGTCAAATTATAGCCAAAAAAATGTAGCATTTGCATCTTTTCCCCTCCCAATGACCCCTGCTCATACAAAATCCCGGACGAGCTGGAACATGGATTTTTTGGGAGAATGGGATGAAAAACGCTCATAACTCGAAGGGGTTGCATTTTTTCTTAATAAACATATTCGTAGAGGTCACTCAGAAGTCAAATACGATTTCTGGTCATATGCCCACACGAACTCACCTATAACTCGAAGGGGTTGCATTCTTTGTTATGTACATGCATCGGCAAACTTGCAGCATTTTCCATGGGGAATCTTTCACTGAATTGAAATTTGACCTTGGAATCGCGTTTCAAGCTCATTTGGAGGTCATTTTCATTTTTTACCCAAAAAGTACATCCTTAACAACGGCATTCGGGAGAACGAGAAATTCCACGTTAGAATATATTCCTCTGGAATTTTCATATCCGTAGAGGGCACCCAGAGGTCAAATGAGATTTTTGGTCATATGGCTGCACGAACTCGCCTATAACTCGAAGTGGTTGCATTTTTGGTTTTATATTTGCAATGGCAAATATGCAGCATTTTCCACGGGAGATCTGTTATGATTCTTAGATTCGACGTCGAAATCAATCTTCAAGAACATCTGAAGGTCATTGCTTCGTTCCGACTCGGAAAATACATCTTCAAATGCGACCTTCAAAATAAAGCAACAAACGTTAACTCAGTAATAAATATTTTTGCAATTCTCACAAATACTCCCAGGAGTCACACTGAGGTATTACAGTTCTGCGAATTGCTTCAGCCTAGATTACATATTTTGAATTCGTCTGAGATCGATATATCACAGAGATACGTTTTCCAAATATTTCCGGTCCTTCGGTTGAGCCCCATCAATTTTGGAAGGACCACTTTTTGCCGTTTTTTGGCTATTTTGAACCATTTCCAGACAACATCGATGGGTAAAATATGCGCATATATACGTATAGTAGGTCCATCTATTATACGTATCAAAAGAAGATCTCAAATTCACATAACTAATGTATATTCGAGACGTATATTTTTGGAAAGAATGTTCGCCTAATATACGTTTTGGAATAACATCGAAAAGACGTATAATATACGTATACCCTCCCCTAATCTTCTGCCACATTGCTAGAAAAATGATTCGTTGAAAGGTGTATCTTAGGCAAGTCGGTTTGACGCATGAAAGACGCTGAACAGGATGAAATTGCATAGTCTCAAACATTTTGTCTGGCAAGGTTATAAAATTGATATAAGAGCGTGATCCTGCTCATTAGCGAATAAATTGATGAAATTTGATTTCCTTACACATTTATCAGCTAATCACAGGATATTCTTGATGAATGTGTGTAGGTAATCCGGCAAACCTACAGATCGATAGATTCAGGAAACTTAGAAGTTCGTGGAAAAATTTGTGCGAATTCTGCTCGAATCCTTCGTATTGAGATTAGGTTCAATCAATAGAGAGCAATGATTGGTTGATGAATTGATTCAAAAACATCGCAGCAGGATGAGTATAAGTCCAGGAACATGTGATTCTCGTTACTCGACAAGCTTTGACACTCGCTCTTCGTCATTCGATCGCATAGTGTACGTACTCCTCTTGAGTTTATGCATCAACGTGGTAATGGCGAAGAGCTGTGATGATGGAGCCCTCTCTCGTTTGGAGAAAGATTCTCAGAATCCCATGATTTCTCGTGAGAGCGGGTTCTAGGGGAATTCTGAGTCAGAATTCAACGCAAAACTTGTCCTCAAGATTGTTTCGAGCAACGATACTAGATCTCAGATTGAGTGTGATTGTGAATATCTCGATCGAAGAAGGTGACATATGAGGAATCCTCGATAGAGCTTGATAAATATTGCGCATATACCCGATGTATCACTTCCTCCGATCGAAACGTTCACAATCACACTTAATCTCATATCTTGCATCGTTGCTCGAAACAATCTTGAGGACTAGTTTTGCGATGAATTCTGACTCAGAATTCCCCAAGAACCGGCTCTCACGAGGAATCATGGGATTCTAAGAATCTTTCTTCAAACGGTAAAGGGCTTTATCGTCCCAGCTCTTTGCCATTACCACGTTGCTGCATAAACTTAAGAGGAGTACGTACACTATGCGATCGGCTGACAAGAAACGAGTGTCGAAGCTTGTCGAGTAACGAGAATCACATGTTCCTGGACTTATACTCATGCTGCTGCAATGTCTTTGAATCAATTCATCAACCAATCATCGCTCACTATTGATTGGACCTAATCCTAATACAAACGATTCGAGCAGAATTCGCACAAATTTCTCCACGAATTTCTGAGTTTCCTGAATCTATCGATCTGTAGGTTTGCCGGATTACCTACACACATTCATCAAGAATATCCTGAGATTAGCTAATAAATGTATAAGAGAATCAAATTTCATCAATTTGTTCGCACCTGAGCAGGATCACGCTCTTATATCGATTTTATGATCTTTCCAGACAAAATGTTTGAGAGTATGCAACTTCATCCTGTTCAGCGTCTTTCATGCGTCAAGTTGACTTGCCTAAGATACACCATTCAACGAATCATTCTTCTAGCAATGTAGCAAGGAATAAGGTGAGGGTATACGTATATTACACGTCTCTCCGATGTCATTCCAAAGCGCATATTAGGCGGACATTTATCCCAAAAATATACGTCTCGAATATACATTAGTTATGTGGATTTTAGACCTTCTTTTGATACGTATAATAGATGGGCCGACTAGACGTATATATGCGCATATTATACGCATCGATAATGCCTGGGAATGGTTCAAAATAGCCAAACAGCGGCGGAAAATGGTCCTTCTAGAATTGATAGGGCTCAACCGAAGGACCGGAAATATTTCAAAAACGTATTTCTATGATATATCGATCTCAGACGAATTCAGAATATGTAATCGAGGCTGAAGCCATTCGCTGAAGTGTGATACCTCAGCGTGACTCCTGGAAGTATTTGTGAGAATTGCAAAAATATATCTTGCTGAGTGAACGTTTTTTGCTTTCATGTGAGTATCGCATTTGAAGATGTATTTTCCGAGTCGGAACGAAGCAATTACCTCCAGATAATCTTGAAGATTGATTTCGACGTCGAATCTGGAGATGGTAACAGATTCCCCGTGGGAAATTCTGCAAATTTGCCATTGCAAATATGAAACCAAACACGCGACCACTTTGAGTTATAGGTGAGTTCGTGCAGCCATATGAACAGAAATCTCATTTGATCTCTGGGTGCCCTCTACGAATATGAAAATTCCGAAGAAATATATTCCAACGTGAAATCCCTCGTTCTTTCGAATGCCGTTGTTAAAGGTGTACTTTTTTCGGGAAAAAATGGAAATGACCTCCAAATGACCTTGAAACGCGATTTCAAGGTCAAATGTAAATTCAGCAAGAGATTTCTCATAAAAAATGCTGCAAGTTTGCCGATGCATGTAGTTAACAAAAAACGCTACCTCTTCGAGTTATAGGCAAGTTCGTGCAGCCATATGACCAGAAATCGTATTGGACCTCTGGGTGACCTCTACGAATATGTTTCGAAAATTTCAAAGAAATATATTTCAACGTGGAATTTTCCGTTCTTCCAAATGCCGTGGTCAAAAATGTACTTTTCTGAGCAAAAAATGGAAATGACCTCCAAATGACCTTAAAAATCGATCTCAAGGTCAAATAAAAATTCAGTGACAGATTTTTCATAGAAAATGCTGCAAGTTAGCTGATGCATATATATATAACAAAAAGTGCAACCCCTTCGAGTTATGAACGTTTTTTAGTCCATCCTCCCTAAAAATCCATGTTCCAGCCCGTTCCGGGATTTCGTATGAGCAGGGGACATTGGGAGGGAAAAGGATTCAAATTCTACATTGTCTTGGCTACAATTTGACGTATTGTACGTCCCGATTTGACCATTACCCAGGGGAATCATAATTTTGTCGAAATTCCCGTTTTTTTGCCCACTGTGAGGCGCTTGTGCCACGATTGGGACCGGGAGAACGTCGAAATGCGTGGATTGTTTGGGGGAAGGTTAGGATGCGGGAGCGCGGGTTGAGAAAGCGAGGATGAGAGAGAGAGAGAGAGAGAGAGAGACGGAGAAAGAGAGAGGACGGCCGGGCCGAGAGAGGTATAGCATGTCTCTCGTACTTCGAAGGCGAAAAATTCGAGCGTGGATGGCTCCGACATCACACCCCCGTACTAAAAATGCTTGATGGAGGTTAAGATGAACAGCAAGCGTTCCTCTGAGTTCAGAAAAATTTGGGCAATTTTTGAGGATGAAGACGTACTAGGATTCCCCCCTACTTATTATGTTGGTGGAATAAGTAAGGTTGCTGTTCTCTCAATGCCGCATAATCAGGGGTTCGATAAGTGCAGTGAAAAATAGACGGAAGGAGAAAAGAGAGTTTACCTTGAGTATCCCTGTAAACACGGTTTAATTATTTGACTTCAAAAAATGTTCTGTCCTGTTTTGTCTCCTGCAGTTCCTCTGCGAGGCTGGCTGAGGGGTAGATGCTCGCGGAGGGAGCTGAGGGATGGTGATTTGAAATAGGTTTGTCCTGAATGATAGTCTGTAATGCTTCCACGTCGTCAGTAGAGATGGGCTAACCTGAGGGTTCGGCCTGTGCCATATATATTAGCAAATGTGCCAACGATGACCAAATGGCTCCCAATAGGTGTATGGACCATCCATGAACTGAGTGAAGCGCATACCCGTGTACGACTATCTCAATGACAGATTTGATGACTTGAAAGATCATTGAGACAGCTATAACAACGGCACTGACTTTGCCGAGTGTCATAACTCTGGACCAAAGTCGATTCCAGAAGGAATCCATGATTTTTTCGACCACTTGCTCGTTGAAAAGTTTGAGAATTGTGCCGTCTACATCTCCAACTGGATAGCCTCTCATTTCTCTAGCTAGATCGTTAAGCAAAGCGGGTTCCTTGAACGGGAACATGATCGGTTTTCGAAGTTGATCGATGTCGGCTTCGGTGTATAAACCACTTACCGCCAGATCTGAGGGATTCGTATAGGTCCAGGTAGGTTGTGTGGATGATCTCATGATTGTGGGCGGTATGACGTCTACTGGACGAGACATTAGTTTATACCAGATTCCATCGAGATGATTATAGGCGGATAGGAGGGGGTTGCACGACATTGCTGTCTCTTTTGATTTGAGGATATGTGTCCTTGGCGTGAGGTAGTAGGTCTCATTATTACGCGTTACTTGGAATTCCATATAACAGGATTCACTGTGGTGAATTTTGACTTCTACAGGAACTTATTTGACAATGTGCACCACTTCTCCCGCCGCCACAGCCATGTAGCCCGGTCCCTTCATGAGATCGAACGCAAATTTATCTGGTGCCTGAGTTGCGATTGAGAGAGAATTTCTAATAGTTTGCCGCTCCAGGTTACATCTTTGGATGAGAACGTCGTGATATAGTTGTTTGATTTGTGCGCGGAGGTGTTTTTCAAAATTAACAAATTTCGAGTTAACGTAAGCAAAGACGTTGAGATTGGCGATCGCAACCTGTCTGTTCCGACTGAAAAAAGTCTGTCCTTCCTGCATTTCAAATATTACAAGCTTAGGATGCTCCGTATGAATGATAGTGTAACCGCAGATATTTGATTTCCCTCTTACCGTTGGAGCAAACGTTACGTTTCTGATGGTCAATGAATAAATGGTTTGACCTTGACCTAAATCGTAATCTATCATCTTAGGAGCTAAACCTTCGTATAAAACGCCGCGCCGTAGCGGTTGAACTTACAACTATCGCGTGGGAGTTGCTCCCAAAATGCGTAGCCTCCATCTAGGTCAAGGCAATTACCGTCACCGAGGGAACAAACTGTACCGGAGGCCGAATGTATCTTGTTATCGTTGATGTTCACTTGTGCGGTGTAATCTTGCATTTTGATTTTCATCGTTCCCACTACCACTACTGATTTCCAACTCCCGAATGGATCCGCGTAGGCCACTACGTTACATTGGCCGTCGGTGTCGACAAACCCTGCCAGAGTCATGGGATGGGGAGAAGTACTATTGCCCTTAAGATCTCTAATTATAATAGAATTTCCTACATGATATGTGCCTGTTTTGTGTGATTCTCCACAGGCGTCGTGGCTGATTTCCGATAGGTACTCCTTAACTCCGTTGGTTACTATCGAGACGTAGCTTAGCATTCCACAATGGAAGATTCGGCGACGGATCTCGACCTTGCATAGCTTGACGTGGGTCTCAGCAATTTCGTTTACTTGTAACAGCTGTACATATTTCTGGGTGAAATTCACATGTCTGTCAGCAATTTCGCAGTCTCCGATGTCTTTCAGCGATAGGGCCGTCACATTGAGTTTCCGAGACCCACAGTCATAGCCTATGAGCCTATGGGTGTAGGCCAGCATTACCAGGATTGTTGCCAGGTCCATCTGTAATTCGATTACAGACTTTAGTTTCGAGCGGTGGCGTTTCGCGAGGACTCGGATGCGGTGGATAACAGGACTGTCGTTAGCAATGTAAGTAATGACGGATTGTTCGATTAGTTATTGTTAGATAACAATGATATCAGTCTCCCGACTGATTCTTCTTCCTTTCCTCTTGCGTTTTCTCCTGATGGATGTGGGAGATTCTAAGTCGGTTAATGTGGACAATTCTGCTCTTTTCCCCTATTTGCATTTTCACGTTGCTTTTATTTAAAACTTCTGAGATTTCGTAGGGACCCTGATACTGGTCATCAAATTTTTTTATTTTCCCTTTCCGTAAGAGGAAAACATGATCTCCTAACCTGAAGTTTCGAGGGCTTAACAACCTATCATAGTATTTTTCAGATCGATTTTTGGATTCAACCAAATTGTCATATACTAAAGTTCTCATACCATTTAGGCGAGTTACCAAATCCTTGATGTAACCGTTGTAGGTTGGATCGAGGTCACCTTCCTGTAGAGGATCACCTGAAGGTAATCTCGCCAACCTTCCAAAGACCACTTCGTACGGTGTGAACTAGGTAGATTCCTGAACGCATGTATTATAATTGAGAATTGCTATATTAAGCCATTCTTCCCAGTCATGGTCTTGATCGGTATACATCTTCAAAAATTCTTTCAACGCGTGATGGGACCTTTCTAACGATCCGTTCGAGGACTTAATTCTGAACCGGCGCGGAATTCTTTGCATGAATTTGCTCAGGAAATTCTGTCGCTGATCGGTAAGTAATAGCTAGGTGCTCCAAAGATACAAATGAACCGTTTGATGAAAGCATCCGCTATTGTGGTTGCTAATGTGTTCGGTAGGGGTATTGCTAACAGAAACTTTGAGAAGTGGTCTTGTATGGTGAGGATGTATTCGCAACCATTTTGAGATTTGTTCAAAGGGCCGACGATATCCATGGCTATTTTGTCAAAAGTGGTGCCGGGAGTGTCTGTGATCACCACCGGCTGCTTGGTTTTGAGGCGAACTAGCTTTTTGAGTTGGCATGGCAAGCATTCTTAAATTCGTCTCTGAAGATCGTCCTTGAGATTCATAAAACTCACGACATACGCGGTTATACGTCTTCCCAACTCCGCGATGACCTCCTAGTGTTAACGTATGGAACTGCTGAAATACTTCATCACGTTTTTCAATAGGAACATATTTGAGAGTATTTTACAAATAATTATCTTCAATTCGGAGTCTTTGAAAACGAGTTTCAGTAAATTGTGTATTTCTAACCAGCTTATATTTTCAATTTCATGACTGTAGGATATGTTCAGTAACTTAATTTGTAATTGTTCCAATTTTTCATTTGAAAAGACGAGTGAGTTATACAAATTTTTCTTAGTTCTTATTATAAATTCGCGGCGCACTTCCGTAATGCCCAATGGAAAGAAATAAATGTCACTTCCTTCCTTGGCTGGTATAACTTGACCAATGATGTGATTTGGAGTGATAGAGATTTTATTTGACTCTAGTAATTTCTTGCCGCCGTCATCGCAGGGTTGGCCTTCTTCGTCTACAGAATAAATGACGCTTTCTTTTCTAAACTAGATCAAATTTTTCGTTTCCACCATTCGACAACCTGAGCTATTCGATCCAGGTGATTGACCTTCAGGGTCGCTAGCAGTAGTGGCTTCAAATTCCGTATCATTCTCGGATTCTTGTGGAATGAAGGGAGGTATTGGTAAATTTTCGGTATTCGCGAAATCGTCTGGTAGTGAACCAGGAAGACTCGTTTGAGCTTCAAAATTTTCGTTGACTTCTCAATCTTCTCGATAAGTACGACGTTCACTAGCGGTCAAACGCGCTGATTTTCTCGTGTCAGTGAGTGAGATACGTGCAGTTTCTGCTGATTCCTCGTCGAACTCGACATCGGTTTCGAGTTGTAGTTCGAATGATTCCGTTTTTTCAGTATTTACCGATTGTTCGATTTCTTGCTGTTCTTTCTGTCTCCGAGTGAGAACATGAATTGACTCTTCCGGAATCGGTTCTATTGGATTTCGCGAGAGGGCGTCGGCGTTTGCGTTTTGTCGCCCTGATTTGTAGATGATCTCATAATCGAACTCGGATAGTTGGAATCTCCATTTTTGAACACGAGTATTGAGTTCTGCAGATTTGAACCACACCAGAGGTTGATGATCGGTAACTATTACCACCTCTTTACCGTAAATATAAGAGCGGAACTCGCGCACAGAATGAATCATAGCGAGAGCCTCTTTCTCATATATTTCTAGAGATAAATCATTTTTTTGCAAAACACGTGAAGTGTAGGCAATCGGTTGATCCTTCCCCAATTCACCTTGAGATAAAATACCAACAATAGCATATCCGCTAGCATCTGTCCTTATTATAAAAGGTAGGTCAAATTCTGGGAACTTCAAAAGGGGCGGATTGCAGAGACAGTCCTGCAGTTTTTGGAAAGCTACCTCAGTTTCGTCGCTTCATTTGAATTCCACGTTTTTTGCAGCAATTTTGTCAAGGGTCTCGCGATCTTAGCGAAATTGGGTATGGAATGATGATAATAACCTGCTAGACCCAGGAATTGTCTTATATTCTTCACGGATTTCAATGGAGGAAAATGTTTGACCGCTTCAATTTTTTTCGGATCCGGTCGGAGTCCGTCTCGTGGGATGATATGACCTAAATAGCAAACGGAACTCTTTAAAAAACGCATTTATCGATGTTGAGCTTGAGGTTAGCGTTTTCGTTATCTTTCCATGAATAGTTTCATTTTCTCGTCATGCTCAGTGATGGAATTTGTGAAAATTACTACATTGACGATGAAACTGTACAGAATATGTCCTTGCAGACCAGCTAGGGTGTTGTCCATGAATCTTTGGAAGGTCGCCGGCGCATTTTTCAGGCCAAAAGTCATGCGGTAGTATTCAAAATGGCCGAACGGACTCTTAAATGCAGTGCGAAATGCGTCTCGAGGGTACATTAGGATCTGGTGGAAACTGGGAGCTAGGTCCATGACCGAATAATAGCGATAGCCACCGATCTGTCGATTATTTGCTGAATATCGGGTAGAGGGTACGCACCACTAACGGTTACTGCGTTCAATTGTCTAAAATCTGAAACTAAGCACCATCTAGGTTTACCAGATGCATCAAGTTTCTTTGGAACAATCCGAAGGGGTGAATTATATGGTGAATTTGAAGGTTTGATGATGCCAGCGGCTAAAAGTTCTTTGATCTGTTTGTTCACCTCCTCAATGAGAGATACTGGTATTTTGTATTGTTTGACATTGATTAGTTTTCCATCAGTTACTTTAATACGATGCATAACTGAGCTGGTGGCCCCAAGATGTTGCCCTTCTAACAGAAACCGATTTTCATATCGCGTGACTAAGTCAAGAACGTAATGTCGTTCCACAATATCAAGGTGATCCAAGCAGAGACGTCCAGTGAATCCCTTTACTCTTTCTTTGATGTCAAATATTTTTACACTTTTCCGATGTAAAAGTTTCGACTCTGTATTGGCAAGTAATGTGAATATTCTTTCGATCTCTGATTTTTCCGGCGGGGTGGTGCCGAGTTCTTCAAAGATTTTACGCTGACCATCCAAAAATTGAGCTTTACAAGTCTCGAATGGGTTTTTACTAAGAATGGGGGAGGCGGGGGGGCGGTTATTATCGGTATCCATTTTGATAGGTGATTCTGAGATGGATTCTATTGGATCAGTATCATCTAAGTCAATTTCCAAGATATCGTCCTGGCGTTCTCGTTCCGAAATTACGTGAACGAGGGTACTGGGGTGTGAGTTCAAACTTGAGTGAGATGCACTCTTATGAAGAGTCGGATTAATTATTGGATACGTTGGATCCATGTCATCCGAAAGTGTTGGTTCTGGGTAACTCAAACTATCAAAATATACCGGTGCGATTTTTCCATCAATTTTCAGGACCTTTGTTTCATAATCTAGAGATGCCTTTGGAAGTGTTAGAAAAGCGGCTCCAAGGACTCCATCACATGGTAGTTCGAGGTCATCTCCTACTACATGAAAATTGATATCAAGATCGAATACTTTGAGAGTGACTGCACCGAGTGTAGCTACTAAGTCACGGTTGACACCTTTCAAATACACCCGTTGGGTATAGTCTATTCTCATTCCACACGGTAACAATTTTGATTCCAATACATTGCCTTCCGCTCCACTGTCTACAAGCATTCTAATCCACGAATTTTGGTTAGGTTGTGGCACAAATACGATTGGCAAGTAGTCATCACGAGTCTCGGTGCCAATGTTGAGTATTTGCCAATCTCCTACCTCTCGGTCTTCATTGATCCTACCTCTCGGTCTTCATTGATGTTTTGTAGGAAATCTAGTTTAAGTTTCCCGATGCGGAGTGTTCTATCGAAGAAGTTGATTCTTGATTTCGTTTCCAAAAATGATTGCGAGCCAAGAATTCCAGCAAACGGTATTTGAGAACCATCGGGAACGATTATGAATGAGAATGGTTCATTTTGAATTTGGAAGTTGACTATTCCACGTGATTTGACTGGGTTGGGTCCAATTCCTTTTATATCGAAGACGTCATTGTGAATGATTTTATCGGCTTTTGAGAGATAAGCCTGTTTAATGATGTTAACCTCGGATCCAGAATCGAGCATGAGTCTCATCAGAGTTGGTTACTGAGGACGTGAAACGGTAATATATGGCACGTATTTGCTCTGTTTTAACTCAATGGTATGAGTTCTGGAAGCATTGCGTCGGAATCTCCCTGATTAGAGCTCGGTTCTTGAAAATGAGCCTCGGGCGACGCACTCCGAATCGGGGAGCTCATGTGGTTTTCCGCCTCCTTTTTTGCATTATACTCGCGCTTCTTGCAATCGAGGATACTATGACCCGTATTTTTGCAATAACGGCACGTGACTCCCTCCGCCCAAGTCGTTCTTTTGGTTTCGACTGCCTTTGGATGTTTATTTTTCGATTCGTAACACGTTAAAGCTGTGTGATTAGGTCTATCACAATATTGGCATGTCGATACGATTTTCGGAGGGGTGATAAGGGGACACTGCTTTGCTCCATGGCCCGGCTTTGAGCATAATTGACCAATAAGGGTTGATGATTTTCCTCTTTGGTAGCAGCGGTCAGCGGTGTGACCTTCTCTAGAACATATGTTACATAAAGGTTTCGTGTCTGTGGCAAGGCAGTGTGCGGTATTCATCTCACATTGGCAAGCATCGACTCTTGGGTTAAATCTACGCGGTTCAACGTTCGCGGATGATCCTCTTAGGTCTTTCTGGGCTGCTAGTCGCCTTTCGATGGCTATAGAGTTTGTCACGACGTCCTTGACGTTATTGGCTTCGAGTAACCGTTGCTCGATATCTGGTTTCAGACCTCTGCTGAAGCAGTCTACCATGGTTTTTTCGAGTGCAGTTTTCAACTCTTCATCAATTCCGCCTTCATTCTTTATTCGGCGAGCCTCTTGTATTCGCGTGCCGAGATCGTGTAATCTGTTGGCAAACGCGATAACGCTTTCGTTCTCTTTCTGAAATTGGTTCCCTAACTCACCTAGCAACTTAGTCTCTGACTTGGCTGGCGCGTAAATAGTGTTCAGAAAATCCTTTAATTTTTCAATTTTGTCGAACTCCTCGCCAGAGAGTGCCTGGCGGGCTTCTCCAATTAACCTTCCTCTAATGAGTCGGGTCAAATTTCTCTCGGCTAGCGGATCGATCATCGCGAGTGCATCATCGCAACCATGCAAGAATTGGCTAAATGGGATATTTTGCCATCAACTTTAGGGACTACCGCAATGGCATCCCGAAGGGCAACTAATTGATTCGCTTGCATGATTGGTTGTTCCGGCGGAGGGAAGGGGGATGATAATCGACCAGAACTATTGTCGGACGAATCCGGAGGCAAAGGTGATCTTACTCGATTGCGATCTTTGTCTTCCGAGAATAAGTTTTGTAAGTCACTCGCTTCTGTTTCGTTTATTACTTTGATCGTTGACGAGAGGATATTTTCGTCACCCTCAAAACCTTTCTCGCTGTCGTCTAGCGTGGAGCCGGATTGATTGATTGTCCTGTCAAAGCTTGACTCGGGGGATCTGTCCACATGGGGTCACGATTCAAGTGGATTGAATGCCTCTGCTTCGTTTTCCAAAGAAACGTTGGCTTCAGCTTGATTTCGCGCGATCGACCCCTCGTTGGGCATGGGTCTAATATATCCCGAGTGAGGGGTGGAAATCAGACGGTATGCTTCTGGTCAAGTATCGTGGGATTGCCATTTGGCTCTGTTTAGGGGGCGAGAGCACTCGATTTCGATTCAAAAATTATCGTGTCGTCAATGAAAAAGTTCGATTTTTCGCTCGAGTCTACTAAAGATTCTATTCTTGATATAAATATATCCTCATTGCTAGCCAGATTCTTGATTGTACGTGAAGCTGGCGAATCTATTCTAAGATTATTCATGTGAGACGATATATCTAACTAAGTTGACGGATTGAAGGTAAAATTCTCAAAATTATCTTATTCCGGGCAAATACGGTTGCTTTCGGCAGAGCAACTAGCGCAGTCGGTAGCTGGTGATATAAAGACACAAGGTTCTCTGCGAAGTGTACAGTATACCGGCACACCTCCTACTGTAAATTTATGTAGGCCGCGGTTGGTCTCGACTTCGAACTCCGGTCCGATGGCGTGTTGTGAAAAGCAGTTCCCACACAAATCTATTCCCTGGCCTCCGTTCCTAATGGTATAGAATACGGGTCCGCGTCGAGCCTGGCACTCACAGCTGAAGAGAAGGTGCGAGCGTGGTGAAGATCGGGGCTCTCCTTCGCATAAACAATCGGATATGTCTAGCTTATGAAGTGCACTCTTCGGATTCACTAGCGTGCTTCTTCTCAACGCAAACTATGCGGCAATTTTCGCAGTGCAAGGGTTCGCCGGCATAAACAAATTGATGAAGATCTGTTATCGATTCCACTGGAAAGTTTCCGAACACCGTTGCAGAGCGGTTTCCAAAACAAACGTGGCAAAGGCGCACGCTCGGTCGTCGATATTGATTAGTATAATAGAAAACTGGGACAGATGGATTTTGACGCAGGCAGCGTTCGTCTCCGTCAAAATTCAAACTGTTGTGAGTTGGCATCGCCAAATCACTGGATTATTAGTCTCTTTCTTTTTCAATTTATTACTTTTAAGTTATTGATGGAATAATAGATTAATAATAGGAAAGTTCAACCGTAAAGTATATTATTCTGAGGTTGAAGAATATTTGAAATAATATTACTAGATAAATATAACCTTTTCTAACGTAATTATAGTAAACTTATTTCCGAAGAATACAACTCAGATAGCTGCAGAGTACAAATTTCGCAAGTGCGAGATGGCTTTACAACCGTACAAGCAATATTGCAACGTTTACAATAAATCGGCTGTCCAATGGATGAGAGGTGGTGAAAATCGACGATGATTTCGTGTTCAAATCCTGGTTCAAGTTCACGCGGATCAGAACAATAATCGCAAAGATCGACGCCGAGTCCCTCAAAGCGTATTGTATGGTACGCGGGAACCTCACTGCTCTGCTTTTCGCAGGTGTGCGCCGGGTGGTACGTATCAATGGGTACTTCCTCGAAATCGGGACCGAGTTCCGTTTGTATGGAAAAAACCTCCTCGATACAGTTGTAGCACGCTGCTGCTGTTGTTCCGAATACGCAGGTTATTTTGCAATTGTCGCAAACGACTTCCTTGCCTCCGCGTACGTATTTATGGAAGCTAGTAACTGTTTCAACGGTCGGATGTCCGAAAAAATCGTCCGGAATGCAACGATTGCAAAGTGCGTATGAGAATCCCCTGTATTCGGTGACGTTATGATATATTGGGACCTCTGGATTTTGTTTCATGCAACGCTCTTCGTTGTGAATCACGACACCGGTATCACTAGGCATAACCTAACGATTGTTCGAATACGCGGAATCTTTATCGACCGCAAGGTGTCTTGAATGAGGCGGGGCGTACCTCTTTGAATCTATGCGTACTTCTCGTATCGCTTTCAAGTTACATCAATTCAACTCAGCTAATTGGTTTTCCGCTATTAGTGCCTGAAAGTTGATTTGCCGTCTGCGAATCCTCCCTGGATTGTTAAATTTCTTTATCCAACAACGAGGGCAAATGTCTCGGCGTACTAGATTATTCACGTAGCAATTCAAACACTTACTGGGTGAATGAACTTCCTCTGCGAGTTCACTGCCCTCTTATCTATTTTTTTCGGGCAGGGCATCGAACTGGCCCAGGCCGCATAGCTTTTTTATATCTTGCCTATCATTCATTCATTCACCGAGCCTCTTGAGTGTGTCCGCTTCTCAAGCTAATGGGAAGCCGCATGAGCTCACGCGCTCCGTATCTGGAGTTCATCATACGTACTTTTCTAGCTCGGCACGAACGCATCTCAAAGTGGCTCCGATGACTCTGATACGAGGCGATTAATTCCTACATTATCACTTGGAGCTGCATCCGCTTTTATATTGCATCACATTCCGCGGCTTTGAATTCTAATCTTTCGTCGCGACTGCTCTTAAGCATTCTGAAAATAAATCGAATTCAAAGTGGCGGCGCGAGTTGAAATTCATTGTATGGCAGCTGTGGCATGAGATCGTGAGATAAGTGACGATTCCCACTCGGTACACACAGGCGCTTGTGCCGCGATTGGGACCGGAAGAATGTCAAATGCGTGGATTTTTTTGGGGGAAGGTTAGGACGCGAGAGCGCGAGTTGAGAAAGCGAGGACGAAGGAGAGAGAGAGATAGATAGATAGATAGATAGATGTCCTTTTATTTGCACCATGGCAAAAATTCAATCAGTCATTCAGGTACATAAATATACATATTGCG
>JAPYYZ010001298.1:0-15742 GCA_030522705.1 Eretmocerus eremicus
TCTCCCTACTCACGTCGGCGAACCAAGGTAAATTCAAGCATAAACTCATTCTTTTACGCATGGACCAGTCGAGATAAACTCATTATTTACGTCCGAGTCCAATCAAATGATTCAGTAGACGTAACAAAGGCAAACGTAGCAGCGCAGAAAATAAATCGAACCGACATGTCGAAACTGCGCGTGCGTGCGTTTCATATGGATCGTGATTCGTGAATGCTCGAAGCGCGGTATATTATGAATATGTTTGAGACACCGTGATCAAAAGATCAAACCAGCAATTTTTTCGACTGTAAAAATTATTGCAACAACGAGCTCGCATTTCTGGGGGCTTATTCAGACTATTCAATTTGATATGAAAATAGTTAGTTTACGCTTTGGGCCGCCGACGGCGCCAAGTTATACGCTGGCCTACCTTAAGTTAGGTTTCAAACTTATCTTACACGTATCTCGAGCGCACAGTAAATTTACTCAAATTTTCGATTCTTTGATCAATAGTAAACGTTTTGGTTGATCAAAAAGTCGTGCATTTGCATATATAAAATTAATATATGCTCGAGATACGCGTAAGATAGTTTGAGGCCTAACTTGATGTAGGCCAGCGTAACTCAAAGTTATGCCTCGCTAAGTTAGCGCCAGCCGGCGGCCCTAAGCGCAAACTATTTAAATGTCAAATTAAATAGTCTGAACAGGCCCCCTGTTTGGAACAGAGCATGACTATTTTGAGGTGGTTGTCGATGCGCGATGGTTTCTCTAAACTCTATCAAGCATGTCGTTATACCAATTCAAATGAGTTATCTTATAGGGGAAAGCGGCCCGGGGTTGAACAGGGGCGATGTTGGACACTGTTGATATCTCTTCTCCTCGCGGTCTTTATCGTTTCCGAATTTGCAACATACAAACGAAACTTTCTGAGCTATTCAAACCATCGAACTGGCGGCCCATAAGATCCTCAATAAACAGCCTGAACCGACATTTTTTCAGCGTTTCGTAATTTTTTGCGAATGCAAAAGTACAAGTAGCTCCCAGGCCTTTACGGTACTATTGCAATAATATAGATTGTGATAGTGGCGATCACTAGGGTATTCGTTAACTACAATGAAGATGAAAAAATACAAGATGAAGATTTTGAGCTATTGTGGGTTAAAATTGACCGAGTTGGAGCCAAGCTATGGCGATTTCACGAAAAAGTGTGGAGTGGGGCGATCTTGGAAAGCCCATGTTAAGCAATGGATCGCCACGGAGAGGTCGAAAAATCGGGGTAGACACATATCTTTTTGATCGTCTTCCCAAAATGATTCAGGTGAATCCACCAAGCATTATTACGGTGTCATCACACCTCCTTGGCTATACTCTCTTTTAACGAAGAAAAAAAATTGCACCATGTGCCAGGTCTGTACACATTGACTTTATTATTGAAAGCTGTGTCCAACATCGCCCCTGATTTAGTTCAACATCACCTCAAAATTTGGGGCGATGTTGGACAGAAATTTTTTTTTCAATCTACAAAAAACTATGAAATTTGCGGAGTGGGGCTCTAAAAATTTTTTTGATGTTCTTTTGAGCTACGTTCCAAGATCCCGCAGAGCACGTAGATGCAAGTATCATAGGTAAGCCGGGATACGAAAATTGTCCAATGTCGCCCCACTCTCCCCTATGTGCCATGCAATACCTAGAAATATTTTGTGTCTTCAATGCTGGATGAAGGCAAATCTTAAAGGTTTGAAGCAAGTACTCTTCTTGATTCATCTCATTGGAATGCATAACTTTTGGCTAACAATAAGTCTAACAGAATGTTTCCATACTATCGTCGCTCGGTTGATTTACAGAAACAATTTTTAAAAAATTGAAAGCGCGTCAAATCGTTGACCTGATTCCGCTTGAAATCATGAGAAGTAAGAAAATGACATGGTATAGAAATGATCTCTAGGCACGTTTGAATGCCTAAAAAAGAGCGATCGATTAACAATTAAACTGTACATACTTATCCATGCATCTTTCCGCATGAAAATGAAGGAAATTTCTCAGAATACATCAGCTCTTGCATGACTTTCGTCTGGAAAATACTGTAATTTCACAGAATGGAATACACACATCATGCGCAGAATTGATCTTTTGCGTGCAGAAAATTCTCGCAATTATTCTATTTGAAACTGATGATTTTTACGACGGACTATCCAGATTCGACAAAATTTACTTTCAAATGATGAAACATCCATTTTGAATGCGAGTAAATTGATACTCTACGGATCCATGATAAAGGTTTTATTGAACGTACCATTTTTTCCATTGTAGTTACTAAGTGAATGGCACAAATTCTGAAATAAGGTTCGCAGGTCAGTATGGAATATAGTTTGGACAACAGTTTTATTCAGTGTATGACTTCGGCTCGCGCGTCATACGACATCAAAATCAGCGTGACCTGGGAGCGTACATCTCCGAGATTAATTGTCCGCTTGTCGTTTGTATCAAACCATCGCAATGCTACTGTGCTCGTCAATAAGAATACTTTGGTTTCTTTCAAGTCTGTTTGCTAAAGTTGATCCTCTCACCGATGAAAACGGAAATGATATAGACTTCACCGAGCATAGCAACAGCGTACCTTTGATAATCCATGTTCAACAATACCTCAAAGCCAGCAGTGTTTTCTTGATTGACGCTGACGATAGGAGTGAGTGATCAATTATGAGCTACTGTAGAGATATAACTATAAGCGCGGGCTGCATCATGATGATTGCCTAACAGAATTTGATCTTAAATCCATTTGAAAAACGCTCAGAACGATTGTGTACATACATTTGTGAATACGTTGGTCTGGTGTTCGAAAAATTGATCACTTCATCGCACAAGTTGTGGAAAAAATTTAAGCAGGAGTATTGAAGCAAAAAATGATTTGACTCCAAAGAAAATTTCTAGCTCCTCGTGAACTCTCGTTTTTCTTTTTCGAGTGACATGAGAAGTTCATCAAACCAATATCCCTTCAAAGGAGGCAATATCGACGTAGCATTCTGACAAAGTCGCTGAAATCGATATCTGTACTCCAAGATGACTAAATTTAGATATTTCACCCGATCATATAGCTTCTGTAAAACGTCGAACATAAGGACTGGCTTGATGATTTCTAAAAATTTCCTCAAATCATGAGTCTGTTTTGACAGAGATCGCAATTTTTTCTAGAAATATAAAATTTAAAATTGCCAACATGATCAATCTCAGTATCATACCCTTAGGCATGCAGGTATCGACAGTGATGTTCAGATTAAGTCTCGAATTCTCCAAAAAAGGTGTATTCTCAGTATATTTGGATCTCAATACTGCAATCGGTCGCTATCACGAATTGAATCTGGATCGCATACTCAGGCCTCTATTCGTCTCCATGTTGAGCAGCTCTGAAGAGATAAAGAAATTTAAAAGTTTTTTGGAGTTTGTCAAGGTAGAGTCGATATGGTGGTTGTTGATATTCTCCGAATCAGCTAAGAGCTTCTGCTTGGAACCTAAATTGACCGGATTTGAATTGACCTTCGACACGGAGATGATGGTCAAGTGTCATGGCGATCGAAACGTTCGCGAGTGGTACTCGTTTGATGATAATATTACCAGTGGCGAGTTAGCAACGTGGGACTCTACGCAAGGCTTTCAAATGATTAAACGAATTGATATCAATGAAAGAAGGGATGATTTATCAGGGTTGACATTCCGAGTGGCCATTGTCCAGGTGAGATCATCAGCCACGCGATTTACCTCAAGCGATTAAATCTAGATTATCAAGTGAAAATGGGGATCAAGACAAATAAGACGTGTAAAATACATCAAGTGACAAGGAAAAGTGGGTTTGAATAGTGACTAAGATTTGAAGATTGCAACTGGAATCTAGATCTAAACGCCCTTCCGATGGATTCCATCATTACATCCATCTCAGTATGTGTAAGGATATCGTATTACTTTCAGAATTCACCATTCATCTCATCTCAAAGTGGTAGCATGGGCTTTTTCTACATGATTTTGAATGAACTCCAGAACATTTTGCACTTCAAATATGAAGTTGTGTATAGAGAAGATTACTTTGGGACTTTCAACGAGACTTCCGGCCAGTGGACAGGCACCATTGGGAGAGTGGCTAGTAACGAAGTGGACTTTGGCATTGCGGAATTCACTATGACTAAAGAAAGGCTTGATGTTATGAAATTCACTCATCCTATTTTGCTGTCCCCAAACTATCTTTATTTGAAGGAACCAAAAGGGTCACCGATGAGGCTGTCCCAGTATTTCATGGTGAATTTACAAAGTGCACATCAATATCTTTACTATAGTCTGTAGTCTCAGCTGTCACAGTACTCACTTTTGCCATCCCCGTAATCTCGGAGGTGTACGCTCCCGAGTCACGCTGGGCACTTTTTTGCGCTTATTATGTTGAAATATGATTTAAAAAGTAAGAAAAAGAGTGATTTGGACTGACTGAGAATCATTTTTGCGTTTGGAGGATCGAAAAAAACCGACCTTCGAGATCCCTAGTCTTACTTCTCATGCTCACTCAAAAGCCTACTTCAAACAATTATATAGTTCGACTAAATTTCAATATACCGTAACTCATTCATCTTCTCATTCATCCCTAGACCTCTAAATGACTTGGTTCGCCATTGCAAAATTCTATTCCGGTGCGCGATTCGAAATTAGTACAATTATCCATTTCGAACTAGTTTGTTGTCGGAAGCAGTCCCGACAAGCTATTTTTTCCCGTGCAATTACTCGAACAATTATAAAAATGAATTTTGTGAAAGCTTATCGCAAGAAGATTACATTTTCAAAATCCATATCCTTCAACTTTTAGTCGGAATAACGTTATTCTCCATATCTTGGTGTCTGTCTAAATTGGGCAGTTTGAGCTGGAACGGAGAAACCTAACATAGACGGGTCACACTGTACTTCAGATCATTCTGTGGGTCATAAGAAAATCGTTGAAATGGACTATACATCGTTTAAAAATGCCGATGTGGGTGGGAGTTATGAGCAAATTATGCCTAAGCTGGGAAACTTGGGTACACTTACTCAAATCCGACTTTTTATTCTACGTGCTTATGCACTTTCAACTGTTTTAGCACTCACGGCTAAGGAAACATGCAACACAAAAATATGGTCATACTCAATTAATCTCGAAAACCCATCTTGTGTCTGCACTAAGGCCAAAAAATTCGCAAATCTCTCAACCTGATTCTAGTTCTTTTCAAACAATTTAGTGAGGACATCAAATTATTATGTCGTCATTGCCCGCAGTCATTACAAGAGTTACATCTCCTCCACATTTGGTTACGGGAGACCGTGGAGCAACTGGATTCAAAAGTTGTATCCCATAGTACCAGAAAAAGATTTCTCAAGATAGGAGCGATTGAGCCGAACGAGCTGTGTCTTATATTATTCAAAAGCGGAGGATCTCAAGTCTGGTCAATTATATCCAACGATATCTGATGTTCTGCGCACTGTATTTTGCACTCGAAAAACAATATCGACAGAATAATACATCCTGCCAATTAGATTATATAAAGAGCTATATTCTAATCTTCAATTCTCAAGGTGTTTACTAAAGATGTATGGATTTGTTGGGCAGCCGTACTCCTCATCTCGATAATAATCGTTCTGTCCATGAAATATGAGGTCCAAAGTCATTTTGTTCTCATAAGCAGCATCCCCGAAGATATTCTTCTAATGTGGGGCTTATTTTGTCAACAAAGTTTACCGGGTAAGAAAATTTCACCTTCCTTTAATCACCTCTCTCATTTTCATTGTACAGCTCGCAAACTTATATGAGGTGATCAGGACTATTGCTTTCTCAAGGAGAAAACATTCACATCAGTTTGGATTGAATTTAGATTTTTCAATTCTTTTTCCATGTTTCCCTCTCTAACAATCATCGGAATCGAAATATACAATATATTTTCTTATTCTGCTCGACGAGATTTTTCGATTCGTACCTTCTTTTTTTCTCCCAGACTTACCCCAATCCTCCTACGAATTATTTTATCCAACACCAACTCCGTATCTGTGTACATTTTTGCGAGTTGTTCATTCTTCTTACTTTGCCCGCCAATTTTGGAGATTTTCATATCTTCATACGAGGGATTTCAATACATATATCAATCTTTGCTTGGATTTCAATTCCATCAATCTCGCGAATTTTTCAATATAACCCATTTTTGACCACTTTTTTCATCAATGAGTTACAATTTTACTTCTCTTTTGATTTCCTCCTTACTAGTTGTCCCAATTCATATCTTGTTCATATTATCTAACTCCACTCGACAAAACCTTTCTATTCGTGATCTTCATTTTTCTCCTTTAGTTTTCATTGAGTCCCATCATGGCATTTACTCTTCTTGAACGTTTTTACGTACAATTTTCCGCATTTTGTATGGCCCACGATTAATTCAACACATTTCAACCTATTGATTTGGAACTTTGAACTATTTCAGAACCACTATACGATGAGCTAATTAGATTTTAGTATCTTAATTTTGAACCATAATGGACTTGCCAATTTTTCAATACTCCCCATTTTCAATTTCTACATATTTCCAAATAAAATCTCTCTTTTTGGTACTCTTCAATCTATCATTTGACCTTGAACATTGTTCAGAAATTATACTTGAACTATTTCTTCACGCTGTATCGTTTGGTTATCTCAAAATTTTGATTTTACCCAATACAAGTCCTCTTTCAGCCTTTTTTTGCTCTTATCTCCTAGGTCGTTTGGAGAACCCTTTTCCAAGATAAATCTCTGGATTCTTTGTTATCCTACCCGGACATGTTCCCACCGGATCCCATAATGATATTCTACTAGAGATCGGTGAAATTCCATGGGATTCTTTGGACAAAATCTTGGCATCTCGTGCGAACCTATGGGATCCGAAATGACTTCATCGGGTGATAAGGGTCCCATGGGAGCTCATGGAGCACTAAAGAACTCCATGGGATTACATAGTGACGAAATTCCACGTAGTTTTACATGAACTCAGGGGAAGCCAAAAAATTGTTTTCAGCAGGAAGTGCTCAAAATTAGCTACTGCAATCGTTTTGAGAAGCATACTGCTAATCTCATTTAGCAGCATATTTTTCTAAAAACTGAATTAGGCCTAGGGAGGACAGTGAAACCTGTTAAATTGACCACCTGCGTTTACTTTGGCCACGTTTTCGGTATCGCAGATAGCTAATGTTGACTGTATAACTTGATTTGATTAATTTAAAAAATGTACGCAAAAATAGAAATATTGAAGAAAGAAAATTACAGAATTAGTGGGTATTAGCAATCACAATCCATTTGAAATTGATATAATAAGTAGATTCAAATTGTAAAAGTGAAGCTCATTTAGAATCATCTTCATCTATCGAAGAACTTTTGCTTCACATCCATCTGAACAATGTTAATAAGCTCTCAAGTTGTTGATCATTGAATGCAGAAGCCCTATGAAAATTGAGTCAAATATCCTTTAAGAAGAATGCCATGATTGAAGAGTGAAATTTACTTTTTGCCATGAAATACTCTGCGACGTGATAATATTATGATCTTAACATTTCAGATTTCCCGAAAAAATCATGCTTGAAGTTGGCTTACCTCTCAGTACTTCTAGAATCTGCAATGATTTATTATTTATACTCTGCATGTCTTTTTACCCATCTTGCATACAATTTCCCCGTCAAGCCTTTTCAAGATATTGATGAATTCGCTAAAGACAATTCTTATCGAGTCCTCGCTTTACAACAAAGTGCAGACTATGAAATGATCCAGGTAACTATTTCAGTTCATTCTTCAAGACTCGAAGTATATACGTATTATGCAATCACGAGGGCCTAATATTCATACGTCATCGAAGAGTTATCAAACCCTATGATGACATATGAAAACCTTCGAACCTGCCTAAAGTAATGAAACATCGACAGCAGAAGAAAAATGGCGATATCTCAAAAATCTTTGGGGTCTTCAAAACTGTTCAAAAAAACCTCAGGATTATCATAACGAAGCATCGTTTCACGTGGTGCAAACATTTTTTAGATGTTTATTTCATAATCATGGTTTCCTTTGAAGAATCATAGTATATTTTACCACCAGGGAGAGAAATACGCGATTCTCTCCCGCTTCGGTGAGCAGAAGCCACACGTACTCCCTCTCCCTCGAAGTAAAAAGTACAATACGCAAATAAGGAGTGGAGAGGGCCTCTTTCCCTCTTTCAGATTTTCATTGCTTTCAGCTGTGCTTCAAGCGATAATACCTATTCATCCGAGCGCTGCTAGTCCTCTTTTACTCGTTAATGGGTTAATCTACCATTTCGCCTCCTTCAATCATCCGTGATTTCTATTAAAGTTCACCTGTTGCCAAATATACTTCTTTTTAGAGCATTTTTTCAATTATTTCAGACGATATTCATGTACATAGTTGCGCGCATGAGCTCAATAATGCGCCTGCTATAATTTAGAAACAAGAATATTCTTTGACTCCCTAGTTCGTACATTACACGTTTAGTCTTAATTCGCATCCGAGTCGTGTCTTCTGATAAAACTACAATTTTGTTATGCCTCAGAAAAGAGCACCCTTCAAAGAGTTGGTTCGGGTTCTGTTGGCGATGGAAAGATTCATCCTACTCTCCATGATCCTTTCATTGTCTTGAAGACTTGACGAGAAATACTGTGAATTTATGTTAATGTATCGTATATTTTTTTGTCCAATAATACATCATTGACTTTAAGTAACTTCCTGAGCATATTATATACACCGACGAAAGAAAGTTCAACCATATCGAGCTCGTAAAAACATTCCACGATGACAAGTGAGACTGGTAAAAATTCCGTCTTGCTTTATACCGTATATGAGATACATTCATGACATGCTGAACTGACGATATTGGATCTTAAGAAATTAAAAAAGATATTTCCCATCCACCTTAACAGCTGAAAATTTCCATTCTAGAATGAAAAAGATGATACAATGAGAAAACTGAATCATCTCATGGTTGATATTGAGAACTTACCTACCCATTCATTGGAGGGTTTCAATAAGGTATGAATAATTATTTTGTCAATGTCTCAACTAATTTGATTTGCAAAAGATTCGTGTACAATCCTCTTTTGAAGACTTGCAAAACTAGAAAGACCGCATTCTACGCGAGCAGAGACATTCAGCGTATTCTCAATGCTTGGATTCCCTGTAGACTGTTTCGAATCGAAACTGGAGGTTTTGATAGCCTGAGTTTGGTAATGACAAAAAGGAATCAATATAAAGGAATTTTCGATTATAAGTGAGTAATAGTCTTAGCGCCAGTTTTTTCATTACGGGGTCGTTGAGACATTTTTCATTCTCATCGGCTATCGATCCAAAGATTCTCATCTTTGTGACCTTCCAGACTGCGGCAATTCCAGAGTTCAGGGATTATCAGCCGTATGGTAAATATCTTCTACAAGAAGAAAGATGAACCATCATCGCAGTACACTCCCGTGAACATCAAGAGCATCATGATAATATTGTTCATTTTGAGCCTAGGGATTATGTTGAGCTTGTGCATACTTGGATTTGAGTTGACATTGTATTATGGGCTGTCCAGAAAAAAAAGGAGTCAATTTACGAAGAGGAAAATAGAGATCGCGAAGCTTTTAAGAGAGAGTGAAACGGCCCTGAAATCACTCCATCGAATTATGAAACAATGGGAAGAGATGACAAATTACAGAGACAAATCAGTTTCTCTTGATTGAAAAGTTCCTTCAAACAATTTTGAATGGACTATATCCTGCATCAAAATTCGAATGACCGTTTTCTTTGTTGCCCCATTTTGTTTGGGGGCTGTATCGGTCAATGATCAATTAGCGTTGTTCCAAAAGCTTCTAGTCATGTTTTTTATCCATACACTGTATCTCTCCAAAGCCTGTTGCATGATGCAGCATAAATTTGTCAATCAAGTTCGAGATTTTTAATTGTATCATCTATACTATTAGATTGTGCTCAAATGAAGTTTGCACTATAAGGACGAGGGGGTGGGAGCTGAATGTTCAATAGAAATGTCCCATTTAGAGGAGTCCAGAATAAATAAAAAGAATCTCTGGACGTGTTTTGTACACAGATCCGCACTACTGTAGCACTGTATTCTACACCATGGCCCAGAAATCTTCGCAACAGAGCTTGACAGATGATCAAAATAATAGTTGACAATAAAACGGCCTCAGAACTGTTTTTCGCATATCGATTCTCCAAAAATAGCTTTGCATCCTGCGCAACAGTCTCCATAAAATTTCAACTCTGATTAAAATATGAAGATTTGGAAAAGTTAAAACGATTCTTCCAAGGGTAGCTCTCCACGTTCTTGGACAAATCATGTTGAGATTGGACCAATCAGATTTATTTGACTTGATTTCGAGTGACAAAGTCAGATAACATCAATATTCCAACAAATGAAGACATCGATTCAAAGTCTGGTAGCGAATGCATATGACATTTTTACAGGTCAAAATTTTGACGAACACTACATTTTGATATATTCCGAGTGTACCAACAGCATGGCCAAGTTGTTGCGTACTCAGGTCCAAAATATTAAGGTTGTGTTTTATTTAGCATATCAGCTTCAACTGGTACAATTATATACTTTACGAATAGTTGCTGTGTACATGACTCCTGTCAACCTCCTTGAGCAGCGTAATTTTTCATTGACCGATAAAACCAAGATTTATAGAGCATAGCAGATGTAAATTGAGATATGCAGCAAAGAGGAAAGTCCTTACAGTATTCAATTCCCGATATTTTTTTCGATCGTCTGTAATAGTATCTAAAGTATTCTTACCGAACTTCTTTCATCTAATATTTTTATCAATAGTCACATCAATAAGACTCCCTCGCTCACTCAATTTTTTTAGAATGCAAATGGCCAGTTGTCAACCTGATATCGAATGATCATACTGTTGAAACATCTGAAATAGGCGAGAGCTGAACATAGTTTAATGAAAATATTAGTATTTGGATCTCAAAATCATGAAATCACGGACCATGCCGCCAAGAAACGGGCTTAACGATGTGTACAGACTGTCTACGAGGGCTCTTTAATAACACCGTGCAGACAAATCAAACTCTTTGTGGACTATTACATGACAGGGCAAAACTCGGCGGCGACCGGTCAAATTTTGCCGGGGTCATGTAGAGCGAGCTCCTCTGGTTGGAAAAACAGTTCCATGGAGGCAATAGATCGAAACTGTCCGTGACCACATAAGCAAGTTCGTTCCCTAGATGAGGCCTCTGATAAATTGGAGTATATGAGATTGATTTTCCGCCTGTGTTACAAAAATGTTGCTCGTAACGATTGCGTATTCTCTCCTTTTACATTTTCAAAACGGTAAGGGTGCAGATGCTCTCTCACTCAACCTGAAAGAATGGTACAGAAGTCTGATCATGATCTCCGACATTCAGAAGCACCATCATTTCACGAGTGTCTTCATCGTTTACAACGATGATACATGTACGTAATTAGCTCTATATTGCTCTTTCTTTGCTCGGATCCTTATTGACCTGGCCGTAAATTCCATAAATTGCAGCCGTACCAACGAATTTGATGATCCATAATTTGTCTCGAAAATTCTCTGAGGGATTTGTTCCATCAGTAACTTTGAATTTTTCTGACGTGGAGCAGTACGGAAAGAAGTATCGTAATAGCATAGTCAAACCCTTATTTGTAGCCATACTCAATTCTTCTTCCGAAGTTCTGGAATTTCAACACATGTTAGAGGCTTATGATACGGCATACGCCACGTGGTTGGTAATTTTCACTAGCCCACTGCCAGAATTCTGTCCCACGCCCACAAGAAACTACTTTGGTCTGAGATTCGACACAGAAATGATGATCAAGTGCTCCGGAGATCCAATTATTTACGAATGGTACTCTCTTCACGGGACGGACATCATTGTCAAACAATTTGCTCGTTGGGACGGCGATAATGGGTATCAAGTAAAGTCTATCAAGAGCTTGTATGAGAGGAGAAATAATTTGGAGGGAAAACTGATACGTGTAGCTACGATCAAGGTGAGTACGTTGAAGAAACACGGAAAGCAGACGATTACTAAAGGGTCAAAAACAACTCCATTAATTTAGGAATCAACATTCATATCTGGCCAAAGAGAGGGGCTCGATGGCTTATTTGCTAGTATTCTAGAGGAGTTGAAAAAAACTCTGAATTTTTCTACCTCCACCGTAAGCGAAGAGAATTACTTTGGATCATACAACGCTACATCGGGTCAATGGACCGGCGCCATAGGCCGCGTTGTCAGACGCGAGGCTGATCTTGGGGTCGCTGAATTTACCATGACGCGAGAACGTTTAGAAGTGGTCGATTTTACCCTACCAATCCTACAGTCTCGCAGTTATCTTTACATGAGGGAGCCCGATAGCTCAGCTCTTCAGTGGTCCGCTTATTTTCGGGTATGATACGACTATTGCGAGACATACGATGGTGGCTTCATTCTAAAGATGATGTGATTCTATCGTCCAGTTGCTCAAAATCTTGCATTCAAACCCTGCTCAGCTGAGAATTTCTCACGCAATGATGTTTATCAATTCTTAATTCTTTGTAGGTTACGCTTAGGAGATTCGCAGATTGAGTCCAAGAAATTCGATTCAATCTGTGACAAACCAGCATACATTATGCTGGTCTCCAACTAAAATGTTGCTCGCAAAGGCCGAGAGTAGAGTTTCGAGTTGAATCTCAATTCAAATCTCCCGCGAGCGTATAACTAATCCAAAATTTCTAGTTTCAAGCCACACGTTTTCCAGATGCAAATAAGACATTGACTGATGAACTACATTAGTGTGGCGTTTCTCATGGGGAACTCTATGTGGAACAGATCTTTGTTCCATCTTTGTTGTAAAGCCTCAAACTGAACTAGCACTAATTTGTGCCTTTATACGCTTTCTAAATGCCTGGTATCGAGACGATTTCGTGGTTGATTCTTTGAAATACTTTATGTCATAATTTTTTGTATATATGAGAAGAAAAACTTTGATATGATTTCATCCTCAGGTGTTCACAGTCAAAGTTTGGATAGCCATGAAAATCACTTATATATTGGCATCACTTGTGATTACGTACATGCGAGTCACGATTGAAGGAGAATCTGTGCCACCGGACCATGTATCTGAAAATTATCTCGGAGTGTGGGCAATATATTGTCAACAAGGTTTACCAGGTAAGATTGAAGAACTGTCGAAACAAAACTTCAGAAACACGTAAACCTTGGACAGAGAAATTAAATTTTAATGTGATAATGCCATCCGGGGTCATTGTAACGTGAATGTGAAATATCTCGAGAGAGATCTTCTCAAATCGCCTCTTCTATTCAAAATTCAGTAAGCTATTTCTCCTTGTTTAGAATCCCTCCCATGGGATGAATCTCTTATTTCGAATAAGTAATGTACAGAAAACAAATGTTAAGAACCTCACTATCAAGTAATTACTGGTTCATATTTCACTTAATATACTAAACACTAGGGCTGGGACTTTTGAGAATCTGGATACCAGTGAATCCTTGGAAAATATGGTGGATTTGAGACACATACTCTCTGAAAACAATCATCCCACTATCCGTGGATCCCGATTCTTAGTTCAGGTCCGGATCCGAATGGTCAGAGGTTTCTAATCAACATCATAGTTCAACAGGGCTGTAGATATGTGGTTCCGCGAAAGCTCCAGCCTCACTGAACGCTGTATTTAGTATTCATATGAATCATGAAATGCGTTTTACAAATTAATCCTTGGGGATACATTTTCCAAATACTCCAAATAGTACATCATGCACCGATGCGATTTTTCGCTGTTTTGCAACACAGGAATCAATTTCCCCCAAAAGTAACGAGGAGGAAATATTCCCCGTACCCCAAAACAGCTTGCCAAACGATGAGCATACACTGGTCTCTGATACCAACGCGGCTAAGCGCCAATTTTCCTCCCTGAGCCAGGAGCAAAAATAGCGCTTTAATCCGCACTACATCAAAAATACCATTTTTTGATCATTATATATCTTTGGTATAGTGCAACTAAAGCTGGTATTCTGAAACAACATTTCTCCAACAATTATCGTGTTGCTTGTACTCCTACTTCTTTTATAGTGCAGATACATCTATTCCAGATTTTATTTGTTCGACACATACTTGACAATAAATTTTCCTATCTACATGAAACGATTTCCCATGCAATGCTCTTGCTATTAACCCGCATCAATACATGTAACACGTATGCGGTAGTACCGAGGGTAGCACACTATAACCCGCAGATACACGACACTCATTGCTCCACTTCTTACATTTAATAGGACGAAAATTTATCAAATTAAAAAATTTCGAAGATACGGTCGTCTGGAGATTTTACGTCGGAGATTTAGATTCAGGGATTTTTTCGCGGCAAGTCCTGACACAGCTCGAAAGAGTCTCGTTAGCTATCATCCAACATTGATATCATCATCGAGTATTGGAAAGAAAACTCGTTTTGGTGGCGGCCGTATTGGCCCATTTGATTAAGATGTGTACTTTTGAGATGCGGCCATGTTGGCTCTCCGCTGCCATCTAATTTAACACGGAGTTTACTTCCCAATAGTTTCATCAACTAGTCAATAGAGAAAGCTTGAGGGGATGAATGGATAGTACCTCTATCGCAAGAGCTCGAGTTCGAGATGTATGAAGAATTTATCTTTGTTTATATTTCATTTATATTTCATTTATATTTAATTCATATTTCATTTATATTTAATTAATATTTCATTTATATTTAATTTATGCGTATGTAGCACATCACGTGTTAAATAAATCAACTAGCAGGATTTACCGAAATATTCTTCATACATTTCAAAACTTGATTTGCTCTATGGCAGCTGGAGATGTAAACTCACTAGATAAGTAACATAGTCACCCCATCGCGTTGTGACTTTGTGATTACTTCAAATGCTCATAGCTCGAGCTAGAAATACCCAATTGGGCTTTGTCATATGCTCATCGAACTTTCAGATTGTAAGCTTTCAACTGACTACGGATAGGTGTAGGTTTCATAATAGCATGTAGAAGTTCCGAACAAAGTGAGATGAAAAATGGCCAAAAGTGTAATAAAGTTACCCCAATTGTCGGTATGTATATGGATATGTTACCGTAAATCTCCAAAAACAATCAATCTTAAGATTGTCTAGAAATTGCTGACATTCACTAAAGGGTCACCAGTAAATGTCGAACATTGACTAGTACAAGTCAGCACTGACTGAAAAGTTCAGTGAATGTTGTTCACATTTGATGAATCCTCGGATATTTACTAGACATTCTTACGAGTTACTAACGTGCTTCGGCAAATGCCCGAATCGTAATTGGTTTCGAAAAAGCAGTTGCGCATGTCAGATCAGAGAAAATACTCATGCAACGTGTTATCTGACATTTGTAGATACTCGTCACACACAAACAAATATTATGTGAGCGACTTGATGGAATTTTTCATGAATCCCTCGCGGTCGATTGGTGTTTTCTTATATTTGTATACCAAAAGTTATCTTTCATTTCTTGCTCATTTATGAAAATGAAATCATAAGCTTTATTCGATACTCAAATAAAAGTATCGATAAGATACAGCGAGTCCAATGGTACGTTGGCTCCTCTCTATGTCTGAAGCTCATGTCGTTTTACGTTGTATCTCAAAACTCATGAGTTTGGGAAGATCTTTGAGGAAAATTTGAAAACTCACTTTCAAACGAAAGATT
>JAPYYZ010001299.1:0-17204 GCA_030522705.1 Eretmocerus eremicus
TGATAGCCCAGAGTAAAAAGGAACTATCTAAAATCGCTAATGGAGAAAGGAACTATCTAAAATCAACAGTAGAAAAAAAAACTATCTAAACATTTTTTCTCAAAAGGATCTATCTAAATGTTTTTGGTCAAAAAGGAACTATCTAAATTTTTTTGGTTAAAAAGGAGCTATCTAAAAGTTTTTGGTTGGAAAGGAACTATTCAAAAATTTTGGTCCTAACAGGACCGACCAAATTATTCTGGTAAAAAAGGAGTTATCCGAAATCGTCCAAGATTTTGAAAGGAACGACTCATTTAGATAGTTCTTCTTAACCAAAAAATTCAGATGGTTCCTTTTTGCCCAAAAATTTTAGGTTGTTCCTTTTTCCACTGGCGATTTTAGGGAGTTCTTTTCTCTATGGGCGATTTTAGATAGTTCTTTTTTACCCTGGGCTATCGAAGTGTAAATCATAACCATTTGAGTAAGCTCGGATTATCACGATTTTGCAACAAAATTGGCAGTTCCAAGATGAAAGATATTAGTACAAAATGTGAACCTTGGATCAGCAGTGATTCTCAGTTCTACTTCGTCATCTTTCGATTGTTGTTCAAAATCACATCACACGACGTCTGTCTCGAGAACTTTGAAAAATGATGACAATCGTGAGACGAGAAAGAATTCTGGTAATGATACTAGACCAAGAATAGAGATTAGGCAGTTTGAGAGAGGGAAAGTAAACAGAAGTCTCGCCAAAGACTGGGGGACAATGAAAGAGCAGGAAAACTACATGAAAAGGGCATAGAGATGAATGAGATGAATGCAAAGAATACCGACAAAAAGCATCTATGAGGAAAAGTTAGGCAAAGAAAGAGGAAAAGGACAGAGAGGGAGAGAGAGAGAGAGAGAGAGAGAGACCAGCTCGGGGCGCGCGGCTAAACAGGAAGGTGTGTGTACGCCCATCAAGCTTCCAAAAAGGTGCAGCGCGTGGAAAAGGTGTCGTTTCTTTGGGACAGAATCGTCGCTCTCTGCTCAGTGACGGGCTCCCGGGACATATTTTAATTCAAGGACGGCATTTGACCTACGGAAAGGAGCGAAGAAAAGAATAGAAGGATCTAAGGGGACCACAGCATGAATGGACTAGTCGATCCAAATATCGCGCGATGAACCATTCAACCCATTGTGAATTCGACTCTTCCGCCATGACATGCCGCTCTTTGAATCTTTCACTGCAGTATCGATCCTTCTCTTTACTTTATGGACGAGAAATAATGTAGAATGCCTCATTTTGAATGGAAGACACGCGCATACATTTCATTTTTTAGCGCAATTTTTCCATAATCAATGCGGAGAAATTGAGGTATTTTCACAGCGGAACCACAATCTCTGTAGAGTAAAAATTTTTTGGGGTGCCCTCTCAGTGCATCTGCCACGTGTCTCAAAGCCATATCCAGATCAGATCACGTGGATAGGAGACATGATTTGTGCTCTGGATAATTTCATGCTTTTGATTTTTGATAAAATTCATCTCTGGTATAGATTTAATATGTAACTCTTTTCAAGATGTGCACATGGTGTATCAATTGCTAACGCTTTTGAATATTTGATGACTGTATTCTGACTGAATATAGAGAATGAACTCCAGTCGATCATTAAATCAACGTCTATAAAATTAATAATCTATATGGGTATTGATGAAGAATAATTTATAGTGCCATATGCATAATTGAAGCCTTGATACTTCTTTATCCATCGAACGATCTCATGATCGTATTAATTTCATCGCTGCTGTTATTGCATCTGCCAATTTCGCACGGTCACATTTGAATGATAATACGATTTGCAAGATTCAATAAGAATGGTCAGAGCTAGTTTGGCGAGCAGAGTGGCGACCATGTAAGGCGCATGGTCGATTTCATATCGGTAAAAATCAATCAATTAGAAAGGGGTGTGCGCGCGAGTTGCGCATAGAGAAATCAAATCCGCGATTCCGCCCAACTCACGCCCCACGATAAAGAGAAATTTATCGCGGTCCACATTGCGTTCGAATGAGAATATGCGTTACAAATCGGCCCCATTCGCCTGCTCTGTGCGCGTGTGAAATGCATGACATTGATTATGAATTTTTCATAGCGAGACATTGTGATGTCGCTCAGGGGTATAAAATCCATGCCCATCCTCGTGCGATTGAACGAAATTGAATGGATGTATGAAAGAAAGGGTGCCTATGTGAGCGAGCACGGGGAGGAGGGCTTGCGATGCGAGGTGCTCGTGAAAATCGATCATGGGAAGCAGGTCCTCGGATTCGTCATGCAGTTGAGCTAATCGAGCCTAAGCAAATGTTCCATTTGTTATTGATTCAGAGTTCCTTCTTGTTATGATACACGATACTCTTGAGAGAACTTGTTCATGAAGAATCATTCTCGCTTTTATCCAATCGATGGGAAACATTACACTCATCTATTTATCACGATCCTCATGGAGTCGAGGCCTGGTTACATCCTCACGCTGCGAGTCAGACATTATCACATTGAATGAAACCCGCGTTCTATATTTCAATACGACGTTTTCAAGAATACAGATATTCCTTCTCCAGAAGGATCAAATATACAAAGATTCTATGGCATTCTCAATCCAAGTAAAGACTGGAATCTACTCTAGAAACAACGCTGTCAAGAACTGATTTCTGGTAAAATGAGATCCTGAGCGTTTTGTCGAGAATCCTAAAATCAAAAGCTCACAGATATCCAAATGACAAGCTTGAGCAATTTAATAAGTTTTGGAAAAAGTAGTTTTGTGTGTGGGAAGTCATCTGATGGTGGTAGCGTATTGGCGTCTTATGAGCATGAAAGTCAAAAAATGTCAGTTAAGTTTAGGCTGCGATTTTCCAGAACATTGCGAGCGACTCCAAAGAAATTTTCTGTATCCTATGGAAAAAGTCGATAGTAAATATCTCCTGATCATTATTTCTTTTTCAGGGAATCGATGTTGTACCACATTCCATCTTTCAAACCAATTCTAACGAAGAAGATTTCTGTGGCTTGCTCGAGATGCGAACCGTGCACAAGCTTTAGACGATGTAGGGGCATTCCAGTCGGATGACAATCCGACGCGTTGCAAATTACACGTCATTATCGCTCGTTGAACACGTATCCACACTCGAGCTCATAACTCAGGATAATGCAAAGCCACTTTGCGCAAGCGCCCAAGGTGCAAACATTCAAACGGGTTGGAGCTGCTGCTCGCGCGAGCAGAGAGCAGAGGACACAGAGTCAACGAATGTATGTACATAAGAGGCAGGCAAAGGGAAGATGGGCCAGAGGGGCGTGCTAGTATTAATATATTTATTGCTCGTTTAAATCGAGCGTGCTGCAGGTACGCGGCTTCGAGCTCGTGTGCGGCTCGGGCGAGTCAAGCTCGGCGTGACGGGGCGAGCAAAAGAGGTGTGTAATACGGCTGCCGCGAGACGCGCCTGCCCGCGCGAGCATCCTGGTAATTTGGCTCGGTTGCCCCCGAAATTACCCTTGCACTCCGGCACGCGTTTTGGATTAAGGGCGAGTGGTGCGTCGTGTTGCGAGTACAAGTGTGCATATAGCACCGCACTTTTTCCCTTAATGTGTTTGCTGGGGACAGCTGATTGGAATTTGCGTATTCAATCGTTATGCTAATCAATTTTATTGCTATTTCCTTGGATTATCTACGTGGCGAGGAGACTCGAAGAGCCGAGGGTTCAATTGACTGATCGTGGCAAGCCTCCTTGCAATCATTTCGTTCAAAAAAGCTCTTCCCGCATTTTGTCATTTTTTATTCGGAAATACCCAAGAAACGGGACTCAAACAATATTTGTCTCAAAGAGTACAATTTTATTATTGACCGGAAGAATTAACCAAAAGAAAAAAATGAGAAAAAGAAATTTTTATCTCCAATTTGCTCTTGGTGGTACTCTAAAAGTGCGCGGATTGGAAAGCTACTTCAACCTAAAACGCGGATATTAATGTCTTTGTGCGCAGGGAGCTTTATGGTAAGAGACTGATTGTTGATCTGCTCCTCATCATTCATCATAGATGCTCACGAATAAAGTCTCAAGAAGAACAAATGAGATCGACCTTGGCATTTCCAAAATATTTTATTGAAATTTTATTTATTTTATATATTTAATTTAACTTATATATTTTTATTTTATTTTATATCACCAAAAAACTTGTTTGCAAAGGGTAGAGGAACTTTTTTGCCATTCAGCCTCGCGTTCAGCAGAGAGTGTATTCTGTGATGATGGAATTTTCGTTGGGTTTTGAACCAATAAACGTAACTGTTCCAAATCAAACATGTATACATATTTATTAAAAATCTAGATGCAATTGTTGTTGTGAATATTTCAAGTCAAGTCACCTTCAAACTTTTTATACGCAATACAATACTTCGAAACCTAAGCTAAGAAAAATTCTAGAAACGAGCAGAAACGCCTCGAGAAACGCGTCCTTCGACGCTGTTTTCTATTATAATCACTCGACCTCCTCTTTTCCCTCGTATGAGTTTTATGATCTTTCTAAAACCGTACGCACAAGCTCGCGGATGCCAGGCCTGCATTTTTTAAGAGTTCCTGTACCAGATGTTTCTTCCCGAACCCTGGATAGAAGCAGGATGTGCCTGCTCGAACTCGCCTGCGAGCGAGTCGGTCTTCGACGAGAGTTTGAACGAGAGATGTCGCGCGTCGCCAAAATCTCGGCTCTCTCTTTTGCATGATTCCGTTCTATATCCATCATCGAATAGAGTGCTTGCACCAGTTGAAAAAAGTGTCAAGATTTATCGCTGATAAAAGTGCACTCGATACGGAACACAGAATCCGAGCCACAGTAGATTAATTTCACTACAGCGTACACGCGCAAGAGCACTGAACGGTATCATACGAAAATTGGCGCACATGCACAAATGAAACTATACATATAGGAGCGGTCTGATTCGTGGTATTTTCACTATCTATATCTTACTAATGAAAATCTGATTATCCATCAAAATTTTGGTTTTAACCTCGGCGTTTAACTGAGCTGAGGCGGGTTCAGTATCTCTACGGATTATTGAGCTCGAATACTTTTAGCCTGAAAAGCTCTCACTGCTTTGATGCGAGAAAAAATAGTGTTATTCGATACAAAGGGGTAAGAACTTTTTTCCGCATTCGAGCGATGGTTTTTCCGGACCGAACGGCAGGCGAGGGTCGGTATCATCACGAGAATGCGAAAAATAGGTTTCACGCCCATGTATTGAACTTCATATTTCGATAAATCTGTGAGTGAAAGTTGCCAAACTGTACACAAAGTCAACTTTCACGCACAAAATGTCAAAAAGGAAATTTTTTTCGTATGAAAATATTGCAAAAAGTTAAGACGTTTACCATCATCATGATAATTTTTTCCAAAGTCAGAGGTCAACACATTTTTTGAGCTATAGGACTAATTTTGAATAAAATAGGAAATGGTTTTGGAACATCGCATTCTCTTTGGACCATCTTAGTTTTCACATGGAACCGCTTAATATTTTCCACGATTTTTTCCATTCTACAACATTTTTTCGAGGTTAATTTGCGGGACCTACAGTTTTAGATCGGTTCCGAACCATTGAAGCCACTGAAACGGCGCATGTTTTCACATTTTTTCATTCACAGTGGTGCCAGCCGGGATCCGAATCCTGACCTTCTATACGTCGAAGGTCAGGACCTTATCCACTACGCCGCGGTGATTTTTGATAGTTAATTTCTACTGATCCTTTGAACCAGCTGTTACCTTATTTTTATACATTGAATATGATGATTTATGCATAACTTTCGCGTCAACAAAGCTTCGAACCATAAAAAAATCCTTAGAACTGTCGATATTCATGATAACCGAATCGCTTACCCCGCACAGTCCACATATTTGCATGCATAAGTACGCCTCATGCATACTGTAGGTATAGGAAGCATTGGTATCAGTCCTTCGGGTACATACTGAATAAGGACACGATCAAAGCGATTGAGCGCACGCAGGTGAGCGCGTGCCGCGCCAAGTTGTTCGCGCAAGGCGAGCGACAACAAGTAGCTTCAAGACGATCGGGATATGACACTACGTCAGGGCAAACGGGCAAACGGAGCCGCTTTCGGGCGACTGGCGCGGCACGAGCTGCTCGTTTCTAATTCAAATTCGCGGGTGATCCTCGGCTCGCGCCCAAACTCTCGCAGGAGGCTCACTCGCAGCCCGTGCCCATAATAGTACAATCTGGATTTGCACATGCAACGGCCGATCGCGAATTATTCATGGACGCGTGGCCCGTGCAGCCAGCCGATATATGGCGCGGCGCGCGCTCGCAGATATTCGCGCAGTGTCTTCGGTTTTGCGCCCTCGTGCGGCCTAGCGCGCCACCAACTCTGTGTCGCGTGACACATGCATCCCGAAAGGCCTAAAATTCAAAGGTGCACGCGCTCGGGGCTGCATGCGCACTCCTCTATTATCGCGCCCTGACACTCGCTTTCGTACGGACTGACAATCCGCATTGTAATGCGTCGAGTCGATTCGGCTTCTCGCTTGCGGCGTACTCTTTTCATATAGGCTCGTGGACACCTTATCAGATCCTATACGAGTCTTGTTCCAGTTCGGGTTTCTTCTCTCTAGGCGATGCACCAAACGGAAGGACACTTTATAATGACAGTCTATGAAAGAAAGAAGGAAGGCCCGTGATTTGTGACGTGGGAAAGAGAGGCACAAAATTCAAAATTCAGACTCAAGCCCACCCTATTCGGTAGTAGCTCGAGAAAATAAGTTCATAAAACTAGTACTTCATTGACCACGTACTCTGAGATCAACGAGCACGTACTTTGAAAAAGCAGTTGGATTGGGTACAAAATATTCATCCTTCAGGATGATTATTTTCTCAATTTGTTTTACCAACATCGCAAACAATATATCTTGCTACTTGGAATCCCGGCTGTTGTATTTCTAAACATTAGTTTGTTAAGTTGAGTTTATGAATGTATGGAAAAGAATTTGATGTGGAAAGAAAAAAATCAAGACAGATACATTGTTTGAAAGGGATTCACCACACCTAATCTATCTTACGTCAAATCGAGCGTTCAGCTAAGCAAAGGGCAAGCCAGATACTGTTCCGCTTTTTTTTTATTCCAGTCACTCCTAGCGGAATCAAAAGACGATGCAACTGGAAAAAAATTTGAAAGGAATGAGAGCGCGTTAGGCGTTCCATCTCCCAGTGAACATCTACAATGGTCGCAAGCTTTTTGAACGCCGCAAAAAGGGACCGCCGATTTTTGTCATCTGGTCTGATATAGAAGAACATCCTTGCTTTCACGGCTTCTATTTCATATCCTTCTTTGCACCATGCATCTTCTCATGCTTCTATCCCGTGCTCGTATGGCGCAATCTCCTTCCAATGGTTGAATTAGCTTTATTGAGCGCGCATTGGCCACTCGTCCAACATATTGTAAAAGCCTGTGTGTTCGATTCAAATCACACATCATTTCAGGGGTAGCAACATGAAAATATTCATTCGCTATCGGTTACTTGCACGATTCTCGCGACAAATTTTCGACTAGACTCAGAGATTAATGGATGGGTTCAAGGTAAATGGAAGGAAAAAATAGATATTTTTTGAGAAATTAAAATCGTATGTCAGAGCCCGATATTTTGTGAAAGTGCGAAAGTAGAATTACGAAAATTGGAAAATTTGTTACCATTCCTAGAGTTTCGAAACTTTTAACTTTGTTCGGTTCAATACTTTCAGAATGTAAGAGGTTTTAAGTAACGCATTCTTTTAGATAAAATCATAAATTAGATCTTCTCATGCTGATTATGAGCCAGTTTAAGATATGTTACATTCAAACATTGCTTCCTCCTTGATCGTGTTCAATGAGCACATTGCATGTCTTGTTCTTACTTATTTCAGCAACGATGAGAAATCATATTATGCCGTAGAGGATATCACGCTTTTCATTTTCAAGGATCAGTCTTAAATGGAAGATGGGAATCGTTAGAATTATGATTTTGAGCTTATAAAGCTGTTCAAAATACTCTACATCCGATGGACAAGAATTTTCAACTTGACGTCGAATCACGGCTCAAATCAAAAATATCATGTCAGATATCTTCCCTGATTTCTCGTAAGATGGATTGTTTGAAGATCATCTTGTACGTTGCTATTAGAAATCCCATTCACATTCTGGATACAAAAGTTTCCTCTGTCTATTACCTGACTAGAAGAGAATGGGAGATGCAAGAGTTGATAGCATTCAGAGGAATTAGTAATCACAATGAGACTTTAATACCTTCAAAAGCTTTAACTGGTGAAAGGTCCTGAAAATTATTTTTGAATACTAATGGCATCTTTTCGTGGAAGATTAGCATTGCATTCTCGAGGAAAGAATTAGAGAAAATGAAAAATCACTCCAGCTGAAAAACTGAATCCGCAACTGGAGTTTAACTTCCATGCACTAGACTTGAGAAGAAGCCGCATCCGCCAGTGCTTTGAGAACAGGGAGGATTCCCTTTTGAGAGAGAATCAAAAACACATCGTCTAGTTCTCGGAGGCGTAAGTAGCGGAGAGGTATACAAAAGGGCCGCTGAATAATGCCGAGTCCCGATGCGATTACGCATGCTGCGCAAATCGTCAAAGAGTAGAAGACGGAAAGAAGCAAACGGAAAAATACGTAATCTACGTGAAAAGCTGCCGCCGCCACCGCGACTGCGACCACTGTGTGGGAGATCCGACTTTAGTAGGTGGCCGTGGCAGGGCTAAGGGAAAATCTAACCTCAGCCGTTGAGCGTGTCGTTTCGCAACAGCGATTTTGCAGAATGAGAATTATATGCGCGCAATTCAAAAAGACTTTGTGCACAGCAGGCTACACCCGCAGAATGGGAATTCGAAATTCATTTGAGACGTCCCCTTTCCGTGCTCGAGGATGCGCGTAAACGGCCCTTTATATCGCTTCTGCCAGGCATGTTATGCACGCTTAAATGAAGTGTTTGCCGCAATGCGAGCGGAGGAGGAGGCGTATTGCAAGATTCCTGAAAAGCAGTGCGGAGAGTTTATGAGAAAAAGTTCTTGTACATTTTGAAATGGAGATGTGCATGTGTGGTAGAATGAATGCACGTGAAACCCGAATGAAAATTTGCATGTACGATAGTATTTCTTCCTCAATGTTGATACATTGAAGAGATAGAATCATTTTCTTAAAAATTCGAGTACAAAATACGAATGACATAATTATGACACCAGACCCCTTCTAAAATTTGTATTACGGATAATTATAAATCGAAGAAGCACGTGATTACTTCAGAGACCTATTCAATATCCAAGTGACTTTTCTATGGAAGATGCATTATAAGTGCTCGATACCGGAATCAGGCATGAATATTGGTTTCACGAATTGTAAAAATGTTCGTTTACTGGAAAATTATTGAATTTTTGATAAATATTTTTTCTCATAGTTTCAACATTTGTTTCACAAAACAGACATAAATATTTGTTTCGCGAATCTATGTCAAAATTGTCTCTTTCTCTCTTGTCATGCGAGTCATATCAGGAGAAGAAATCAAATTACCTCCATTTGAATTTACGGACAGAATTTTTTGTGAAAAACCACGTTTATCCTGATGGTGATTGTGGTACAAAGATCATCAATGGTAATTTTCATCAAGGTACAATCTGCTGAACTGTACATTCGTCTCACGATAATCGTTACTTGATGGAAATTTTTCGGAATGCAGGGGTTAGAAATCTTCACAGAAAATCCTGCCCGAGTGGTACCGATGATCTTCGCTTTTTCTCTGATCACTCTGAATAATCGTAATTCTGACTGTTTGCATAGTGTCTCGCGAATGAAAAAAATCTTACAGCAGTTTATGTGATACGTTGTTTTGCTCAGATTATCCCTGATGAGGAGCGTATCTCACACACCCAAAATGTAAGAGATTCATTAAGAATTGACGAGATTTTGTCAATAAAGATCTGATTGTATCGAGTAGTTCAAGTTTCTTCATTACACCTCAACAGCCAATGGACCAGGAGGTATCCACCCAAAACCTTAATTTTGAATATTCCCTCTCACCTCCTTCCAATGTATGACCAATGAATAAATCTCTGATTCTCTTCACACCAAGGTAAGAGGTATTTTCTTTTCCTGAGCGTTTATCATGTATGCATGCATGTATTTCTAGACTCCTTAAATATCTGAATCTGCCGTGAAATATGAATAACCTATTCACGCAGGGTCGTTTCGAAACCCAAAAGATCCATAAAGATACTTTCTTCCTCCGTTCGCGCCATTCACGATGCGCCACCGAGTTTTCTCGCCTGGTCTTGGAGGGACGCAAAGGCAAACGGTAGCTGTACGATGTGGAGGTGGAACACCCTGGCAACGGACACAGCAGCCTCAGAAGAGAACTCGCGATAATTTGTGCTCGAGGTGTCTCTATTGACCGCCCGCGCCTTGTCATTGTGAGAAAAATGTACAATTTCATCGAAATCCGGCCGCTGTGGCTTCCCGTCTTACCCATAGCAGCGCGACCCTCGATATAATACGCATCCTGTTCGCTCTTGGGTTATATAGCGAAATGAGCAGATGAAAAACGTGGGCATTCGGGATGAAAAGATATATGCCTCGACTATAGCACCTGCCTTGCTGCGAGCCCCACGAACACGAACTGTTATGGCACACTGTGCTCTTTGCCGATAGTACGATCAACTTGATTTACTCTGATAATCCTTGTCGTCGACTGCATTTTTTTCTTGCATTTTAATTACTCCCATACATCGGGGGTACTGAAAGGATTCACCCAGATTGCAGCTATAACAATAGGGTCACTGTCACGAAGTCTCGCGCGAAGTGGACTCTAATGACGCATGATATAAAGTGGAAGCGATGTAAGCGAAGCGTTTGGACGAAGAACTGCATATTCTCCATCGGCAGAGAGTATATGTTTTGAAAGGTAAGTGTCTAGTGCCACAGATACAGTAAATGGGAGTTCTTTGGAGTACAAGAATGATTGAATGTGCAATCTCTGGAACAACAGGACCATGCGGAGTGAGCACACCTGACGCTAGCGATATACTGAGAACTGTTTGGTCTCTTTAAAATACGGCTGATAGACTTCATCAATTACTTTTTGATCCATTATCTTACAATTCATTCATGATCTACGGGTTGCGCACTGCGTAGTGCGCACAAATAATTCATAATTGAATGATTTTTGACTATTGCTTGAAAATTGAAAATTCTTAGTCTGAAAGGAATTATTCCATAGAAATCCTTAGATTATGTTTCAGAGATAACTCCTTGATGACTATTTTGAAGAGTTTGCATAACCAAATTCTCAATCATTGAATAATTCAGTAAATCTTGTTCAAATCCCGAAATGATATTGGATGATCATTGGGAGGTTCAAATGTGTCAGATCGCAGTTTCAGAAATGCAAAAGAGTGACAGAAATATCACTCGTATCACTCTGTTCAATATCAAAAAAGGCGCTTGTCTTGCACCCCGTAACCAAATTCAGAACATCAGTACGCTTTTTCTTTATTCCACAATTCTTCTTCTTAACTCTCATCAAAGCCCGATGAATTCCACATTTGCACATTCAGATACAGAAACCGCAAAGTGATCGGATTAAATTCCGATTACTGGGGTAAGCCGGTCCATGTTGCTTCCACAGCAGACTACTATCGCGAGAGTGTTGGACCATACTTTTCCTTTCCTTTTGATAGTTGTGTAGCTTTTGAAGTTTTATCCCTCTATAAATTCATATATCAGTACGCTGAAACCCACGGAATCATTTATCTTGAATTCGGAAGTCAAAGATTATAGGATTTCTTGAGTATTGTGATGAGGAAAGGGTCATCGGTGACAAGCGCAAAGTGATAGTCATCGAGAGCCGTGACGGTATGTATTTTTTTTGTTGAAAGTTACAAAAGCCATAGTCTTCGTAGCAACTATCAACTCGAACCATCAATCTACTCTCCCAACCTGCATCAACTAGCATGGGTGAATTCCAGCTGAACATCAGTCATTCAATCTAATTTTTCAGCTGGCTTTTGCAAACGTTTAGCTAGAACAGGCAAATTTCAGCCAGAACCCGCCCATATTCGGTGATTTGATTTACGTTGAGAGAGTACGTACATTCCATTAGCAATGGTTCCGAATGACTATTCAATTTAGAAACATTTCCCAAGACCTCCGCGGGACCGCGAGACACTACACTCAAGCATGGTGGTGTGTTTTCAATTTTCTTCACTCTCTTCAACCACAGAAAATCTCCATTGATCCGGCTCACGTTCGAATACACCGAAGAATAAAATCTTTACCCACGATTTAACTTGACTCGTCGATCGGTGTAGCGCGATCAAGTTGGTGGCGCGCGCCGTGTCATCTCTCCACCGATCTTGGTCCCATTCGATCCATTAGGAATCAATGAAATCGAAAAGCATCGGCATCGATGCTCGGGGAATGCACCAGGCTCTCTCTTGCCCGTGTATCTCGTCGTCATTGTTGGCCGAACCACGGGAAGAATAACAGAGGAATGATTCCTCAATGTTGTGCCGCTTGTACGAGCGATCAGAAACAGGATCCGAGGCGCGTCAGCATCGAAAGTGTGCGGGGAGCCACCCCCGAGACGCGTCGCATTCCAGCGGACCCTCCTCTCTTTCTCTCCGTCATTCTTTGCCGCGTCCCCCTCGCCTTACGTGTATACCAGGTGCCTTGAATTTCGAGTGGCCGCTCGTTCGGGGCCTACCAGACTGCTGGGCGCCCGATTTTTGGCGGGAACTTTGAGCGCTGCACATACGCGCACGCTCCATTCAGACCAAAAGTCATTCTCACGGCCGTCGGGTGCTGAACTTGTGCGGGCTCTGCAGCAGCGGTGTATGAACTCGAGCATCTTCCATCTCGCATGCTAAACTCTCACTGTCCAGGACTTGGCTGATCAGCTGTGGCTTTGGTCCTTTCGGGGCTTCGTCTTTGGTGTATACTCGCCCGGCTCTTTTGTCGAGAGAAATTTCGCAGTCGGAGGAGAAAACGGCAAAGAGAGGCGCTAGGATCAAGGGCAATTGTTGCGTCCGCTGCGTATATGCGTAATGCGGTCAAGCATGTCTCAAGAGCCCTTCGCGCGAGCCTTTGCGTGTGCCCCTTCACTGCGGAGTCGATTTTGCTTGAGGTCCTGACCCGTCCAGATCGGCACCTCTCCCCGTACATACTCTCGACTAGGCACTCACTGATCGCTCAGGGCAGAGGTGAGCTAATTTTTTCAGCCAACAAGGGTTACGCACGAGCTATTCACTTGCCGTTTAGAGCCCATCTACAATCCATCTCCGTTGGCTTTGACCTTTTGTGCTGCTAAATCTCGGCTTCGCGTGCATTCTAGGACAGAAAGAGAAGTCTTGTGATCAAAAGACTGCAGGTCACCCTACTTTTTTGCCTTGATCCTGGCTGAATCGATTCAAATTGAGTGAGCTTTTTTCAAACTATGATTGTGTTCAACACTCTTTCTCTTACATATCGAGAATCCAAGGAGATCTCAATTGTGTACATAAAAAAAATCAAAGTCTACCATATAGCAATTATGCCAAATACGGGTGAACATGGGATGCTTCAAAATTTTTTGGAATTCCCTCTGGGGAATTCTCCAATATTTTCATTTCAAAACTTGACAGTTTTTGCGCAGATATCCGTCAAATAACTTGCAACTTCTCTACTGGAGTCATAAAACGTGCATTGGAGCGCGCTTATGGTAGATTTTGCACCACCATTGACCCTGGCTTTCACCTGGTAGAAGGACAAAAGGGAAATCATATTCCCACGAGAGAGCTCAACGGCCCCATCAGTTTCCAGCGTGGTCGTATTTCCAGGTAAGATTTTCCGAAATAGTGAGGGTAAAAGAGAGAGCAAGAGAATAGCTGCTAGGGGAAAGAATTCGGCCCCGGAAATTGTTACCCAAGTGCTCTGTGTAGCAAACAATTCATTTGAGAAGAAACAGGAGGCTCTTTGTAGGGGCGATAAAAATTACTTATAACCCAAAACAGATAGAAAAATGCGGCATCCTGCAGTTCGAAACAAAAATGGTGGGTTTTAAATCCTATGCTGTCTTCATTGACTCTTATTTTCTAGTTGTCTCATTTTTAAAGCACAAAATTCCATAAAGTTATCACTCCATTACAAGCACATTGTAAGAAATTTTTTAACAAGTTCTATTGTAGAAGTGGTTTCCAAAATAAGTTTGAGTTGAAAACAAATTCCATTACTCATTTTGCTCACGAAAGATCCTCCAGGAAGGGGTAGAGATCCATTCTTTTAAATCCAATTTTATTGCATCCATGTTTGGTCTGTAATAGTGGAATTGATGCATATATGCATTGAAACATTAGTGAAATTGGCTAAAACACCAATAAATAGAACTCAAATTTTGATGGAAATCTGAAGTTCTTTTGATCGTTGAGGAAAATTATATAGTCTCTGACGAGTCGATATCTCATATGAGAGTATCAGAAGTCTGTCTGATGTCTCAGTGATACCACGCACTGATGGATTACAAGTTGCATTGATCCATCAGAGATGGCATCGATCTCGCAAACGACTAACCATGAAAACACTTTCACCGATTAATCCACGAACATCACTGATGAATCACTGAGGATGTTTTCTGGATTGCTCGCTCGCAAGATTGACAGTATCTTTGATGGATCAGTGATAGTTAATTTTCTCAGCGATCAAAAGAGCTGCACATTCCTACGACTCTATGAAAAGGTGATATTCACTGATATCTTAGTAAATTTCATTTCATTAATATTTTTGTGTATACATTCAAATTTAGTCAGTTCCGATTGACCGGGGGTACACTGATGTTTCAGTGAATGTCTCTGATTCATCATTCAATCTCCTTGATTGGATTTGAAAGAGCGATACAGTATAACAAAGATACAGAAAACTTCAAACTTGATCTGACTGCCTCGCATCCACTCTGTGATTTTTGTAAAACTAAACGGTCAAAGCCCTCACACGATGGCATCTCATCAAGAAGGAAACAGAAAAAGACAAGGAGGCTAAGGAAGAGAGAGAAGAAGATGGGGATGAGGTCGAAAGCAATCTTCTTAATCTGAGAGATGGGCCGATAGTGTCAGTCAATTGGCGATCGACTTGGCGGCCAACTTTCTGTATCTCTTGATGCCCCTCTCTTTCTCTCTCGCTCGTTCCTTGCTCCTGCGCCCCTTGCAATGTGGAGCGGCTCCCTCTAGCTCGTTTCTCTATTCTTTGTGGGAAAATGTACCAAACAATTGGAGGCTATCGAGAGAGACCTTGCGTTCATTGTCCCAGCACCAAATGACGAACCAACGTCTCGGCCGGCGTTGTTGCTCTATTCGTTATTCTGCGTCTGGCAAAAGTGAGACAGAGAGAGAAAAACGTGGGACCAGGGATTGGATTTAAATGGGCAAAAATGTTTGGGAAAGAAAAGTTGGGTGATTGATTAATTCGATTGAGGTCAGGATACATCTCCATATGGTTATAGATATTACAATACTTTTGGATAACAATATTTTACAGTCATCACAATATATGCAATGAATCATTTTTGGAAATTTCTCGATACTTGACGAAAAAAGTGGAAAAAGTATTCAGAGATTCTTCGTCCTCAATGTTGAGTTCTTCGCGTAACATACCCTGCTACCATTGGCACATGCATACTCTTTCAACATAGGTTAGCTAGTATCGAGCTGAGTAATTGGTAAAAATACTGCTGATTGAATCTGTACTCACTCTGGCACTTTCAAATCGAATATTCCAGTCGTGGAAATCCATAAATATCGGATCTTATATGGAACAAATCATTTCCAGAGACTATTCAAGGTAGAATGGGCGCGGATGTAATCATCTCTATTGCGGTATTCAATATCGTTCCCCCATTTCAATCAGCTCAGCTTAACTGAAATATCAGTTTTTGTGATCGACTTTTGGTCTTTCTAGCCATTCGGGCCAGTTTATAAATCCGTCATCAAAAGTATCAGCGCATTATTACTGATATCGTCATTTGTTAGATTTTCAGTAATTCACACCAGTCTCAACAATGCTCCGTATTGAAAACAGATGAGATTTCTATTGTTTTTGGAAACGTAGGATGATGATATTCATCTGATGAGACCGGTGGCAAGTGTCTAAAGATTTCTATGACAAAGTTATGAGGACATTTTCAGAGGCAATTGTTGGCTTAAATATGATTACTGGCAATTTCAGCGAACATACGCTGGTTTTCGGCTGTGCCGACTACTCCCTGCGGAGAGAGTGGGCGCGAGGAATGGACAGAGCCACTACAGTTTAATAAGGGGAAGAGATTTGTATATGTTTGTGATGGAATAAATTTGCATTGGGGCGAGCTATAGAGAACAGTGAAGGAAATGCAATCCACTGCAATCATAGTCGTGCTCAGCTTAAGAACGATTGCGAACTGAAGTTCGAAGATTTTTAATAAAAATTACTCTGTCACACTTCTGAAACTAGAACAAAACCCCGTAAAAATACTGGATCGAACTTTGCTGCCCGTCAATTGAAATAGATAGGTCACTGCTCCTGGTATTCGATGGGCTATCATGTGCAATTTGAGATTCCTGCGCGAGTTTATGTATTGATTGCAAGAGTGGCAACGTTGCGCTCCCTGTAACAAAGTAATGCCAGTTATTGGTATGAAGTCCAGATCAAAAGAACCAATAATGTATAAAAAATTCTTTTGATCTATGATGAACAAAATATTTCATGGGATATAGAAGAAGATGAATCGAGATTCTACATCTTATGATTCTCCTCGGAAACTACTGTATTTCATAAATAGACGGTCACGAATAACAATATACACATATTATTTGGCACATCTAAAAATTACTGTTTTTCAATATTCAGAAGTCTTTATACAACCCATATGGTGCCATACAGAGACCGACGGTTGGAGACCGACGGTTGAGATAAATTACAACATTCAATCGTCTATTCCCGATCTCCGCGAAATTCTATGGAAATCTACTCTACTCTTGAAAGTATCAACAGTATTTTCTACAGATATCCCCCAATTCGAGTAGAAGATATGCTGTTAAAACTACTATAATGGTTCCTGTGTTAGGCCTCGCAACATTATCGAATGACAAAGTGTGGTCAGATTTTGAATTTAGAGTCTCAAGATGATATCCAAAACGAGAATAATTATTCTTAATATGAT
>JAPYYZ010001300.1:0-17967 GCA_030522705.1 Eretmocerus eremicus
TATTTATCAATCCGCCAAGATTTGAATGCCAACCTACAGCGCGTGGGATCAACAGCTTTCCTGCGATATATACATGCGAGCAATTTCTCATTCCCTCCCACAACCTCTTGCCTCTTGGCTATTTTAACCCATTGCGCTCGGATCGATCGAGCTTTGCCCTGATTTCAAGACAATCCTCGTATCGGACACGATTCCTCTTCATTACGTGTGAGTCTGACACATCTCTGGTGATCCACATTAACCTCAATCGAAAGAAAGAATATAAATGGGAAAGAGAGGAATTCATTGGATCTCGGAAATGACAGTGGGGATATTACAAATTGTCCTGTCATCTTCGATTTCTCGAGCTAGCACGCAGCTGACAAACTTTGTGGTCTCCAAACAAAAAAAGGAGGAAAGTATTCGCCAAGACGAATTATAGGCAATCTTATGATTCTCGATTATTATCAAGTTCGTCCTAGAAATTTTTGCATTATTTTCAAGCATTTTCGATTTGACTCTAATCCGCCCGCTTGCAATTTTAATCGTCTCCGCAAGGAAGTATATGATTCTAGAGACAAAAATAGGCGGTGAGTATCTGTTTTTGTTTTGCCTAAATCGGCTCTATACCGGAGTTATGCGAATTTTCAGAATGGAGTCGAAAATGTGAAATTCGGATAAATTGACGTTCTAAAACTGGTAAAAACGATATAACTCTGGCCCTAATGAATCTTTTGAGAAGAATCTTGTTGGGTATCATCAAAAAGTTGGAAAATCGTAAAAATTGAAAGAACGCGATTACTCAAGAACATAAATTCGTATCCTTTTGAAATTCTTCTAGAAATACTTGAGAAGATACTTAATATGATGGAATGTGTCCGGTAGGCGCTGAAAAATTGAGGGCGACGTTGAACAATTTTTTTCGAAAAAAAAAATCGAAAATCTAGGTTTTTTTTAGGTAAAGGTGAAATGTATTTACAACTTGAGTGAGTATATCCAGATTCTTCTAAGAAAGTATCATAACTCTATCAAGCTCTGCAGACAGGAAGATTTTTTTAGTTTAACTATGCGTTCTATCTCAGTTTTCTGAATGAGCAATGAAGGAGTGACTCGAAACATCATTCCAGGCATTCCTTCATACTTCGGGATTCAGAAAATCTTCTTTTCGGTAGAGTTTTATAGAGTTATGATACTTTCTTAGAAGAATCTGGATAAACTCACTCAAGTTGTGATAACATTTTATATTTACTCCAAAAAAACTTAGATTTTTTATTTTTTTCGGAAAAACTTTTTTAATGCTGCCCTCGATTTTTTGGACCCTACCGAACCGATTGTATCGTATAGAGCACCTTCTAGAGTATTCTCGAAAAGAGTTTCCAGAGCATTCGAATTTATGTTTTTGAGTGATCGCGTTCTTTCGTTTTTTATGGTTTTCTGACTTTTAGGCGTTTGACGACATTTTTCTGGGGTTATAGAGGTCAATTCTGATAGAGTATGTTGCTTGATGATACCCAACAATATTCATCTCAAAAGATTGAGTAGAACCAGACTCAATATCGTTTTTATTAATTTTAAAACGTCAATTCATGCAAATTTAACACTTTCAAGTTGAAATTGAAAATTCGCATAACTCCGGTATAGAGCCTGTTTAGGCAAAACAAAAAACAATACGTACCGCCTACTTTTTCTCTAGAATCATATACTCCTTTGCAGAGACGATTAAATTTTCCGACTCGACTTCATTGGACGATCTTAACTGGAATAGGCTTTGAGGATTACATATAGAAATCTTGCTTATCCAAGATTTTTTAGATGTTCAAAATATATGTCTCCTACACTCGAGGACGAAGCTGACCTCGAATTTGAAGTTGACTGTAACCTTGGCCCTGTTTTGAAGGTCAATTTTGTTTTCGTAAATAAGAGTCTACATTTTCCATCGCGGATTCTGAGGGAGCATAATATTTTATCCCTTTGGGTTGCAGCCACTAAATTAAAAGTGGAGCCTCGAAGGTCGTAGCTTTAACCTTTATCAAGCTATGATCGACAGCCTGAGCGCTGCGATGAGTGGCTCGAAATAACGATGAATAAAATACAATATTTTATCGGCAGAATATCCAAAAAACCTATTTGGACGTGAAATATTGTGTTCTTCCACAATCCGCGGTGAAAGAAGGGGATTCTCAACGAAAAAAATAAAATTAACCTGAAAAAACGGCCAAGATCACGGTTAAATCCAAGTCCGAAGTTATCATGAGATAATGGACACTTTATATGGAACAACTTTTGTGCGAAATCATTTTCGATAGAAGACCCCGCCAAAAGGTTACTTATGGGCACTAGAATGCTTCAGGTAGGGTTTCGACTTCTAAATGACCTCAAAAAGCCTACTATTTTGAGCATAAAATGTTGTTCTCTTTCAGAATTTGTGATAGAGAATGAGTGTTCTTATTTAAGAAAACGAAGTTGACTTTCACAGAACGGTCAAGGTCATGGTCAAGTTCAAATCTAAGGTCATTTTTGAGCTTGCTCTCAAATCACAAATATAGGACTCTACCGTTTTTGAAATTCAGAGGGTGGGGAAAAGTTACTGCATGAACACCCTGTATAATTCTACCGAAGTGATTTGATCGGATGTCCTGTACAAGATCAAATAGCAAGAAGCCGTGTTTCCGGGCCAAAACACGATGATTTTGGAGGTTTTAGATGAGCAGTTCAGCGGAGATCAAGTATAGCTATATATATATCGTGGGCAGGCGCCTGGACGATAAATAGAGCTACACTGAATACAGGCTAAACTGCTCATCTAAGACCTCCAAAATCATCGTGTCTTGACCCGGAAACATGGCTTCTTGCTATTGGATCTTTTACAAGACATCCGAGTGAACAACTATAAACATTGGCAACATTGATTTTCCACTCTGCTGGTGCTTTTATTCGACGCTAAAAGTCGCAAAATTCAAATTTTTCCAACTTTCAAGGGCTCATAATTCAAAAACAATGCATTTTAGCAAAAAATGACAGGAGACATTTTTTGTCCAAAATGACCCAATTCACCTAGGAAAATTAGTTTCGACCCGATATTGTTAACCTTTTGACTTTGTTTAAACAATTTTGGGTTAAACTAATTTGCACCGAAATTCCGCCTGGCAACACGCATCCCTACAATCAGGAGGGTCTTGCGGGGGTGATCCCGCAGAAAAATTCCATCGGAATATTTTTCTGAACGGTGGTGGTGATTTCGCTTAGACTGAAAGAGATACTGACAACATTACTTCTGCTTCGCGAGAGTCTGGTCCATTGGGAGCTAAAAATATTTACTTTGTATTATGTGACTGGACACTCGTGAGATTTCTCGAGCGAAAAAAATTGATGAAATGCATTTTGTAATAGTTGACTCCGCCTCGGAGGTAATATTGGCATTCCAAGACGATGTAACTTGTTAAACTGTTCTTTGCCTCTTGATCAGAGCTACCGATTATAAGGTAAGTACTCTCTATTCTGTGACACCTTTATTGTTTCTTGTTTGTAACGAGGTTTGTTGGGATACGAAAAGAAAGGTAATTTTGATCGTTACAAAATCACGTGATGAAATCCGGAAATTCTTGTTTACCTTTTTAACTTGACCAATATCTAATGGCACCATGGATTATTCGATCCTTTATCTTGGGTCCTACAAAATTTTTTTCTAACTCGTTCACTACAGAAGTCCCCCTAAACTCACAAAAGTATTTCTGACTCACAAAATTCTTGTTTCCTCTTGCGATTCGGTATGTAGCCTCCATCCGTAGTCAAAAGGGACCATTTGATATAACGCGATTTACCATGTATTTTGAGTGAGTCTATTTTTGTCTGATGCACGCGATTCCCTAACACACTGTCTCTCTCACACACTGGTAAGCCGAATCATTAAATACGTCCAATGTCTTTTGTGACAGAGATGTCTCAGAATTGTTTCATGTTTTTCCGCTGGATCCCAAGAAAAGAATCACAGATGATGGAATTCAATGTTTTTTTAGAAGAACAAATAGGTTGACGAACTATTCAATGGTGTAAAAATTGATCCTGGGCTGATTATTTATTTTACGAATTAAATACCGATACTTAGTTGATGGGATAGACCATGGTATTGTACTCAGTTTTGATCCTTTGACTAACGCACACGCAACAGCTCATAGTAGCCTGCCTCTCCTTCATAAGGTGTATCCGCTTTCCTATACCCAGTGACGATAATCCTGCTCTCTCGAATCCCCCCGTGATTCAGCATAGTAGCGCACTGCATCTTACGTTTCTTAGGCATACCATTAGAGAATAAATTTTTCTAGTTGGTTTGAGAAGTCATATAGATTTGCAAGATACCTACGTTAGTCGATTTTTGCAATTGTTAGTCCCATTTTACATGCCTGTGGTAGTTGTGCCAATAAAACATGTCTGAAAAGATCCTTACAGACCTTGACTGATTTGATCGGTCATTAATATTCTCTTATAGGCCTTCTACGCTCTCATTTTCGGAAGGGTTCTCTGATTCTATTATTTTTCACTAAGAAATATCCCAGATCAAGAGATACAGGACTCGAGCAAGAAGAGTAAATTTCGACCTATGAATAATTCAATTATTGCTCCATAATCGGTACTCCAAAAGTACATAGATTGAGAACCATGAGTGGAAATCGTTAATCATGAATGGAAGAAAGAGATGTCTTTTTTTCTCAAACGGCAGAGGTCACAAGGGTGAAAGGGAGAGAGAGAGAGAGAGAGAGAGAGAGAGAGAGAGAGAGAGAGAGAGACGAGCGATCGGTTTTTTTGGTTTTTTATTTTATATATTCACAAACGTTACAAGTCCCAAGTACACATACACGAGAGTTATTTAGTCAGATATTCGTTATCCGTACTATCACTATCATTTTCAGTTCTCATTCATTAATTTAATCATGAATTAGTATCTGTTTGTATCATAGAGTCATCACATTATCAAGACAGCGCTATCATTCTCTATCTTAGCCATCACGGCTTGTGCCAGGATTATTTTTGGATTTTCATTCACTTGGAACCATAACTTCTTAGAGCCTACTGTATTTTATGAATGTAATAAATATATATTTACATGGTTCAATAATTGCAATGCATCAACTGACGCTATGTATATATTTTTTTTTCAAAATTTTCTTTCCTCCCTGCCTTCTTAACAAATTTAAAATAAATTGTTGCGTTTGCGACAAGCCCATCATGCGATAGTCGTCATGAATATTATGCGTAACAAACAATTTGTCCACGGTTTTTTGCGAGTGAGTGATCTGATGTAGTCTCTGATGGAAAAAAAAAAATATCTTTTTTACAGAGCTGGATATGAAGATATTTCAGGTACTGAGCAAATCTTGGTTTCAATCTAGAAGAATTTCGACGTTTTGCGAGTTCGAAAATTCAAAATAAAGTCAAGGAAGGAGTAAGATTTGCATCGTACTATTTTACAAGAAAGCAAGTATTAGTCACATCATTCTCCAATCAACCGTTCATTTATACAATCGGGTAGATGCGCGTAAAAATTGTAAAAAAAGTCGTTCACATGATCGATCACACACATTCTTGTTTAATTCAAGGCACTATCATGAAAAAAAGCAAATTGTCCTCTTTCGACAATTTGGGAGGCCTGTTGTTTCAACTTTCACACAAATCCTTCTTCATCCAAAAGTTATCAGCCATCTCTTACTGATATGGATCGACTCATTTTTTTTTTTTTTTATTGTATGAAGTAACCGTCTCACTGGTACGTACTTTTCATGAATATTCTGATGAGAGAGGGATCATAGATTTGCGTTGGCATTTTCAGAGGCATCCTCTCAGAAATCAAACGATTGTTTGTCATCGCCTGGTTATCAAGAAATTGCATGATTCAACGGGTGGAGATCAAAATTGTTCAACGCCATTTCATCAGTAACTGACAACAAATTAAACAGCTCTGGTGATATGAGAAAAGCTTATTATACGACATATATTTGCAACATTTTTTTACGACTTTTTTGTCCATTTCGAATGGTTGATCCCACCCGACTCCCAAATAAGAACTAAAATTACTAATTCAAAAAGCATTTACGCATTGTTAACCTTATAATATAAACGAATTAAGATCCTCAGTAATTAGCTGGATAAGTTCCAAAAGTATGTATACAAGAATATATTACAAATTTGAGATCTTGGATCTCGCAGCACATGCGCATGTGTAATTGTTTTAGAAGATTCAATGTAATTATGTTAACATAGTTCTTCAATCAATTTTCGTATGTAAATATGATATATATCATTCTGTTGTTGATTCTATTTGAGATAAAAACAGAGAATGAATTTGAAAAAAATGAGAGATATCACTGAAAAAACGGATTTCAACCTCGCGAGGAAATTCACCCGCAAGGTGGACTATTTGCATCAAGAAGTCGGTTCAAATCACATTGAGAGATCTTTGATTGTTTCATAGAAACGGTATAAAAGTCCCCGACCATAACAATTGATGCAATATCAATTTGCATGCGATTGAGATTTTAATTAATGTATAATGAGTGATTGATGAATCAATTAATAATAGATCATACACGAGAGTGTCATAATGAACATCATGGCCAAGACCTAATGTAGAAAGAACAAAAATCTCTGTTTATAATCGATCGCTTTAAAGATAGCTCATTTTCAAAGAGTTGATTACCGTAATAGGGAGAGAGAAAATTGAGATTTCTCCTCATAGTTGCTTTACAATCCTGTGCAAAGTTTTTTAAAACCTACAAGTTACATGAAAAGAGAAGAAAAAAATCAACATTCCCATAGCTCATTTCACCCCAAGCGTTGGGAAATCGTTTGAAATACAACTTATAATCTGCAAAACTGCATATTTTGCAACATAATATGTACATAGTATCAACCAAATAATTTTCCTTAGCACTTGAGCAAACTGACCTTGCGTATTGTACTAGTTTCAAACAAAAATAATAGAACTAAAATAAATTGTTCAATCTTAGAAACTCAACAAAACGACATTCGTTCTGTGCATTCAAAAGGAATTCTAGGGAGGAATTAGGACTACATGTCTTGAACCAACTATATGAAACATAAAGTTTTCTAGTTATTGCTGTCTGTTCACTGGCGTGATTTATTATTATTCATATCAATAGTAGCTTCATGAACGACATTTTAAATATCAGGCCATGCATGGATAAGGCTCGATATCATCTGCTCAGGGCAAAATCCGTTTTTGAATGTAGAATAGACTACTCAAGTCATGATGCTATCTGATCATAAATTTTATTAACATCGAATGTGGTTGACGATCCAATTTTTCAAAAACGATCCGCAATCACGAATTGGATACCGCTGTTTTGTTAGATTCTGTGATGAATTTTCCATTATTTTAATATGAACAGCTTATAGTATTAGGAAGTGGATGTTTCTGTACTACTAGTCTATTTCAGGGCAGTTTATTAGTTATCATCTTTCAAAAAGTGTCATAAAACCCTGAATCCAGCAATTTCTTCTGAGAAAAGGTAGAATTGTGGATTTCAACAACTCACTCAGCATCTAGTACGGCGGGAACTAAAAAATTTTTTGTTCCAATTCAACTCTATTATACACTTTATACACGATAGAAACTTGCATTAAAAATAAAAGAAGTGCTCGGTGCCAACAAATGGTTATCACTCTATTATACTTTGCTCCATATTCTAGCATACTTCTGGTACTGTAAAATAGGGAGTCCGCATGTGAAAATTATTTCGATTCAAATTTTCTTGATTCTATAACGAGATACCCGAGTATCGAAACGTGAGTCTTGCAGAAGGGCGAAAATTCTCTCTATATGCGTTTTCAATAAGATACTTCTTCGTAGATCGTTTTTGCCTGCACACTGATACAATACCAAGCACGAAATCTCTGGGATTGATTTTTGTCAAATAGTTTGAAGATTGTGAGTCAGCATGAAAATATTAGGAATAAAAATGAGGAGCGCTTAACTTTGATTTTCAACAGATACTTTTTGTTGCCTCGCAATTCAAGGATGTTGAAAAAAAAAAGACGGCGATATAGGACTGAACTGATCAAATTTCAAAATGGTCATAATCAGTAAATAATGACACAAAAAAAATTACAGCTCAATAAAATAAATTGTAACACTAAATAATTGTTAACATCAATAATAATAAGAATAATAATTCAATAGGTATAACATTAACTCAAAAAATATCGTAAATGACTGAATGAGCTAATCAACTCTTTATTTCAAAGAGTTTTCCCCTCTCTGCGTTCAGAGCTGAGATCCACTCGTTCGGGATCTAGGACTTATAAAAAAAACGCGGTCATGCCAACTCATTTGCTTTTGCTCTCCAACTTGAGCGCAGATGTTCCAAGTCCGTCAAAGTGATTGCGTCGAATCGCACAAATCATTCAAGATTTCATCGGAAAGTACCCAAATGCGGGTTAAATGGCAATACGGCAGAATTTTCTTCGCGGTCAATGAAATTTTTGCAACCAAGTATTTTTGAAAATTTCAATATTTTGCCAAGATTTAATATCATTCTAAATTCGCTGTGGCAGTTTTTATAAGGAACTCCAATGTGTTCTTAAACTTCTTTAGAGATGAGAATGTAGAAGAATAACGTGAAAATTACCACAAAAAGAAGAAAATTACCAAGGTTGAGTCTGAAAGAATACTCATTCTTTTCATGTTTGAGTAACAGTCCTCGATTTTTCAAGCGTTTGCTCGAAAGGAATTCACTCTTCAATCATCCCAATTGATGCAATGCCTTTACATGTGGTTGTGATGAACTGATGGATAAAAACTAGCTTCAAGAATATCTATACGAAACTCAAAATTCTAACGCGAATGAAATTGGAGCAGAAGAGTAACGATGTCTTCACATTTGTCTCATGACTGATGATTTTTCATATGGTAGATCTACAGACACGTTGGTTTCACGTTCCATATTCCTCTGTCGTTGCTGTCTCTCCTCAATAATTGACAATTGTAGAACGTTGACAATTATTCAGATAATGCTTGATTATTCACGTTCCTTATCAGAATCGACAAACGGCTAGGATAAGAATTTTTGCATAGACGACTTTTGTCTTACGTAAGTAAAACATCTCTTGACTGACCCTGTCCCTATCTAGCTCCGATTTATGGACTTGGTACTGTTAATTGTGAAAAAAAATCATAATGTACGGATTTTTCACAATGATGTTGACTTTTCCAAAAGCATTTTCGTTCATAACACAAGCTCTGAGTTTCTCAGCTTGTTTCCAGCAAACTCGAAGAAAAGTTTGATACCATGTCATGATCTATGCTGATTTTTTCTATGGAAACATCCTTGTTCCCCGTAGGTCTTGTTTCCTTACGACTGCGTTCTACCCCCTAGCTTCCTTGACTCCACTGTTCATGATGAAGTCCATTTCCAATTCTCGACACACACAATCAAAACCAACCATAGAATGAGCGAGCTACGGTACGGAGGAATAATGGAACGTTTGTCTCCTACCGTGTATTTCTATCAATGTGTTTGGCGAGAATTTGCGATTTCCTCAAGGATTGATTGATATTTTGACATCAGTTTGAGAAATTTCAAGTGCATTAAATCGTTAGTGTCTTCACTAGTCGTATGCGAAATTTGGTGTCGATTTTAGAAAAAATTAGAGGATTGCAAGTCAAGTAATGTCAATACGGTCAAAATCCATGCCTATAAACTCACTATGGTATGTCCCGATCTGCCGAAAATCATATTCACTAGAATGGTCACCTATCTCCAAAAAGGCACGGACATTTATTATGCATAAACCCCACGAATAGTTTCGTGTTAAAAATATTACATTCAGATGAAATCAATCTTTTTGAGAATGAAACATACAAACGTTTCACATCCAACCTTGCATGAACCTGTACACATATCCAAATGTGATAAATTTCATCAAACGACTGATAAATCGAGTATTGAAGTCAGATGTAGAAGTAAGTATCGTCGCGAAAACGAGAATTTACACGTAGAATGGTCAAGATTAAATAAAAATTCGTCATCAACGTTAGTTTCAATGGGTTTCTGTACACAAGAAGACATTTTCTTTACTTGAGTATTGAATTCGAGTGAGTGAAGTGGAAGACAATTTTCAATCATGATTTCAAACTCTCCGATGCGGTGTACTAATTCAATTCCGACGAGCTTGGTGCTTCTTCACATTGAAATGATCCTAGCATGACTTGACTTGAGAAATATTTTTATATTATCAGTTTGCGGCTCCCATGCAAAGTCAATAAAAACTCGTTGCTTTGCATTTCCTGTTTCACTAACGATCGCAATGATTGGATTGAAGAGCTTCAAAGTAGAATGAAGCGTGATGCGCTCAAATCACATAGGAAGACCATCATGCTCGAGTGACGAAAGAGTAAAATATTCGATGATCAAGAATCATTACGAAAGCTCGTACATAATCTTGAAATCACGTGCGTTTCAAAATAATTATCAAACGACTGTACAAACTATAGTGAGGACATTTTGCGGATGTACAGGATGAAAACCTTACTGCTTTGCTCTGACGCAAAGAGGACGAATAACCTCTCCACGATAGCAAAGACTGTTTCTATCTTGTGCATTCCGTAGAGCATTAACGGGGTGTGAGCACAAGTGAACCAGATCTCCGAGAATATTACAATTCCATCTCAACAGGAATCATTTTCGAGATGAATTCCTTTTGAGTAATCACAAGTACACTTTCGATCTTTCATAGAAATGTTCCTTTTATGTTGAGTTTGGCTGTTTTGTGACGGTTCTACTGTCGATATAGAACTCACTATGAATTCACTCACTTTTGTGCAGTTTTGACCACTTCGTGGGCCTTGCCAGGCCCAGAGTTGAGTCTATTTCGCGGTGGTAGCTGCTGCTGCTGTTGCTGTGACGATTGTTGCTGACTCGACAGGGACTCGGTCCGTCGTCTTGTGAAGCGACCAGAACCAACGGAATCTGCTCTATTTCGATACTGAGCAAGATTCACACTTTGTTTCTGCGACTGCTGCGACTGGGACGTCGATGCAGGTGTATGGCTACCCGACGGCAGTGTGACTGAACTCGAATTCTCGGACAGTCTACGGACGCGACTGCAAACTTTACCTTCACCTTCGGATTTGGTTCTGTCGCGTCGTTTAGCAGGTTTAGACCTCGAAAGTTCGTTTATCTGGGGCTGGAAATGAATTTAAAAAATGTCTTTATCCAACGTCGTTTCAATCATTCAGACTAAAGCATACTTCATCAGGAGATCAAATTTCAAGTCTGTGTATATTGCATTATTATTTGATGAAATAAGGATAAGATAATTCAATTACCTCTACAACTCTGAAGTCTTCAATTGTCTTGAATTTCTCAAGGTACTCGCTGAGTTTCGGGTCGACGTGAAGCTCGCTAGAATGCTTGTAATATTTCAAAAATGCCCAAAATTTCTCCAATCCGTAGAGTTGGCCTGTTGGGTAACATGAATTTGTCATATTAATGACTAGCTGTAAGAGTATCTACCAAATACGTGATAAACTAGTAGTTTGCCGTGATCAAATCGATTTCATTCGGATGAGTTTTATGGTGACTCATAATTGAATGAAGCAATAGTGACAGTCTCACCAGAAAAATTGTTGTTCAGAGATTTAGATGTCAACCATTGTCACGAATATTGACGAAGATTTGGCAAAAGAACATATCGAGTGGCCGAGGAACATCTTACCAGTTTCATAGTCTCTGATAGTTTCCGCCTGGAAATCTTTGTAGATCTGCGGCCTGAATTTCTTTTCCAAGCCATAGCTGTAGAATCGGAATAAGCATTCAAGCCCGTAGCGATATCCCTCCGAAGCATCTTCCGATGCTATATTTCTGAACTCCTCGTACATGTTGCGGTTGAAGTTCTCTCGCAAGAAGAATGACCAGAAACGGAACAGGGTATTCATCTCTTGCGATTGACCGATGCCGAGTTTTTTACGCTCTGTAGAGAACAAGACCGGTTATTACACGTACGTATATCTTCTAAAAGTTGTCATCTCTTCTCCATTCTAAGGTTTACCTTTCAAACAACGAGAATGATATTTGTGATAAACTTGTTGCGTAAAGCCGTTCTCTTTTAACAACGAATGACTAGGGTGTTGGAAGGTAGGTAACGAATTTGGTAAACTGCCGTAGCTGCTTGCCAAGAAACCTTCATTGGGGCTTGTTCCAGCGCTTGACCTAGAAACAAAAGGATTGGACAATGAAAATAAGTAGAGTCGAAAATCTGATGAAAAGATTCGAATTTTAAGATCTGAACAAAAACAAAAGATTCAACTTACCCCGTAGAGTATGTACGAGGTCTGTGTTCTCTCACATCCATGATCCAACCCACGTGGTGCTCTACAGGTGGATTGTTACTGTGGCGGGTTTTGCGCTTGCGAGGCGTTCGCGGATCGACGGCAGCTTCATCCTTCACCACAGCAAAGAATCTTGGGACAGCCCTGCGATTCTGTGACTTATCGGATTTACGTTTTCTATCAACTGGAACGTGCTGCTCGCGTCTTCCGGACGTCGATTGAATGGGCACTCCAGCTGGCTGCGTTGATTGCTTACTCTCTACAGCAATTTCTGGAACTTCAGCTTCCATAGGAGCTGGTGGAGGGGGCGGAACCTCCGGATTGGCCTTACGAGGAGCTTTCGGGGCTATCTTTTCAAAGGCCTCTTGACTGATCACATTGATCGTTTTGTAGCTACCAACCACCGATGAAGAACCGTACTAAAATGGGGCAATCGTAATATTAAATCGATGCATTCGTTATGATTGAGTGGAAATTTGAGTTTGCAATTTTCAGAGATTAGTATTCAACATCTTTTATCAGCCGGGAAAAGAAGACAATTTAAGCGAGTATCATCATGGTATAATAGAGAATTTCAGATGTCTTTGTAGCTCGAGAAAACGTTGACTCACTCTGTGGCTATCTTCTCCCCAAAGATCTTCTTCATAGTAGTACAGTCCGTCGTTGATCGTTTGCTCTAAATCCTGGGACATTTTCACTCGAGTTGTCCAGTCACCAGTGCGATCATGCCCCTCGTGTTTCGGAATCCTCGATGATGAAGACTGAGTGACAATCAACAGCTTGTTGATGTCTTTGTCTGATAGTTCATAATCATCATCATCTTCAGACCTTGAAGAATGAGAAATTCTTTAATTTACGAACATAAACAAACTAAAAACGTGAAGTTTGCCAGTTGATCATTTCAGATAAATAAGTGACATCATTGTTTCTCAGACGGGAAAAGAAGACAAAAATGATACTATCATCATAAATTCGAGAAAAATACTAGACATGAGAGACCAAGAGAAAGCTTCTTACCATTCTGAAAATGCATTGTGACGCCCAGTAGGGGGCGGAGTGTCCAGCTCCTCGTCAAATTGGAAGTCCAGTTCCTCTTTTTCTGGTCCTTTGTTATTCATTTTCTGGTGAGCCACAACTCTATCTTTGGGCGTGACATTTTTCTGTTTTCTTTTGACCTGCAACAGAAATTCGATGTATGTAACGCATCGTCGACCGATCGTTCGAAATGTTTTGGCAACACTCGACAACTGAAAGTATTCAACGCATTTCTATCCAAAAGAAATACATCTAGCCAAGAAGAGTACTTGATATTGCTCAAAATTGATTTGGAGACTAACCTCCTTCCACACGAAATCACCGGCTGCCTTCGTTTCGACGTTGGTTGAGGGTTCGCTGGATTTTTTCTGGACAGGTTCAATTTTTCCATTTTCTGATTGTTTCAAATCATTTTTCGGTTGACTCTCCAATTTTTCATTATTCTGTTTGTCAACTCCCACCATTTCTGACTCTTTCATTTTATCATTTCGAGGCCGTTCTCCATCCTTTTCACTTCTATTGAGCATTTCTGGTACTTGACTCAAATCCTGTAGCTCTAGCTGAATGGCTTGTTCAGATTGCATGAACTTTTCTTGTACCTCCATAGGCTCTCCGTCGATCTTGCCTGACGCTGAGATGATTGGAACGAATTCGGGCACATCAGGGTTCAATGCTTCAGCGGGGAGCAACGGGATGTGTTCAGATTCGATGAAAGCTGGTTCCTCCAAAAGCACTGCAGTTTGTATCAGTTTGGGTATTGGAGGAGCAGGAATTGTTGAAAGCGGCTTTGCTGCTGGTTGAAACTCGGGTTGGGGCAATATCATGTCACTTGGCGAGTTGGATAACGTGTCTGACGAGTCCGAGTAAATTGGATTTCCAGCGGAGTCGAGGATGGGCCACTTGAGTGGATCAAATAAAGTACGCACCTGAAAAAGAAATTAGAACTCGGTGAAACGCTGAATCACAAGTTGAGTTTTCATAACTTATGAGATTACTCAAAAAATTGAGTCTATAACAGTATAACCGATGTTGGAGGGGTAACCATCAAACTCCAATCATTGGATTGACAATCCTAATGGCGTTAGCGAAGCCCTCCTTTGATATTGCACAAGCGCAACATTTCAACAAATACACAATTTGTAAAATTATTGTTGCAACGTGCGTGGCTGATTAGCTTAATAAATGGTCAAATAAGTACCTTATAACCATCCACCAATTCCAGCTTATCGGATTCTATAATAGCCTCTATGACTAGAGCAACGTCACAAGTTAAGGCTTGCACGCGGTGAAAAGATGCAATCAGGGTTATGGGTAGGAAACCTTGAGCATCCATTTTCCTTCTCAAGAAAAAGTCTTTCTGAAGATTCTCTTCGCTAAAGTAGTATTCTCTGCAAAGAGTATGAGTATATTAATAAATAAGACCACGAAAATGATATCTCACGTTCCTAAATGACTTACATCTGTTTCCTGATGAATTCTTTTACAGTGCCGTTATCCATATTCATGTAGTTCGCGTTATTGTAGTAAAGAGGCCCCATGAAAGGCATAAGATACGGAGTGTCCAATGCACCATATTTATTAATCTGAAAACCACGTTAAAATTAGCATCCATCATGGACTTGATTCAATCAGTAAGGTTAGACTGCAGTGATTGTCAGTTCTACCATCAAAAAGAGATTCATTCATGAAATAATCAGTTAACTTTAGGATCTCATCACATAAACTACTACAGGCAAAATAGAAATAATTTGATATTCAGAATTCTTTGGACTTGAAGGTTACCTGAGCATAACTAACTTGATAACCCAAATAATCAGGTCTTTGACGGAAAGCACCACGAGCTACGATTCCACGACCTCTTGCTCTGCCTCTATAGCCTCTACCTCTGCCTATACTTCGATAAGCATTGTTGTAGTTAGCTTTATCATAATCTGCGTCCCTCCAATTTTCGTCATCACCTGCAAAATTACGAATTCAATTTGCAATATACATTTGCGAATAGCTTTATGGATAAATCAAGCAGAAAAATAGACAGTATTAAATTTCCAGTACAACTGACAATGAGTCCTTTTGAGGACTCAGTTGTACGATATTTGAATTTCGATGGAAAAATTTCAACAACTGAAGGATATTTATCGTCGATTACATTTCCAAGTGACACAACTTTCCTCGAACTACGACATTAAAAGTTTGGAAGAAGAACGACGATCACGATAATTGTTCAGAAACATCCAAGGCGTCTGGTGGACAGAATAAACATATGACAAATGTAGAGTAAAACAGATACTTCAGAACAACTGAGATCACATTCACGCGATTTTCGGAAGAAATAAATGTGAAAATGTTCTAACTTCATGAATATATAAATTAATTACCATTGCGGCGTCCATCGTAAATCTTGTCTCGCTGGAAATTATGCTTAGGAGATCTTTCTCTCTTCCCCCGATTTTTTGTTATGTCGATCTCTAGTGGAACCCATTTTTGTTTACTCGCTGGAAAAAAAACTCAAACATAAGACAAAAAATACAACATACTTTTCCTGAAGATTCTAATCTTAAATTGGCAAATGTGAGCAAAATTATTAGTCATGGAAGTATGAGTTGTACTTCGTTATGTAAGTGAATACCGAGAATTTTTCGCAGTTCGTGCGAAAGCGTGAACTTCAATAATATACGATGATTTCACACAATGTACATCAAAACTTGAATAGATGTGGAAAAATATTGGAAGACTTGCATAATAGCCAACTGTGCGAGTTAATATTCTGCATTATTACGGCTGACGTTTCGATCCAATACATTAATCTACACCCAACTCGTAAAATTACGATATTGAAATCATGAAGCTGGAGTATCAAAGTATTCCTTGAGGTTTTATTAGCACAATCTCTTCTGAAATATACAAGACTAAGGTGTAGTTGAATCAATTTAGGAGCTCTACAATAAATAAGAAGCTGAAATATTTTCTGTCTGGAAAAATTCCTCTAGTGGGTGAAAGACTCTCTACAAGATATTCAATTAATGAACAAAATAAAATTTGAAGAGAGTGAGATACACATAATTTCACGTACCTTTCTTCTTCTTATCGAAACAATCCGTGTGTTCATCGCTATCTTCGTGCAAGTGATGATTTTGTTCCTTGTTTTCTTCATCTTTGCCATCGGGGGTACTAGAGTTATTTTCCTTAGGATTACTTTGAACTTCAACAACGCCATTTTGTTTGACTCCATTAACATTTGTTCTTTTCTGTAAGGAAGAGAGCATAGTCAGGCGAAATCGTGCAAACAATGTGGGATATAATTCATATCAAGTTTGCAGTTTGTGATATTTTTAATTGAGTCATAATTCGACATGGCATGTTAATGGTAAAAATGAGATGGTCTTATTACAAAGGCTTTGAATTCAGATGGTGATGAATTTCAAGCGAGACATGACGGCGTCGGTTCCGAAATAATGATCATTTGTCAGTCTGTTTTAGGATGTCTTGATAAAAAAATAATTGGGCTCAGTTCTTCGATAATATTTTTGGACTAGATGGGGAGTTTTCTACTGGCAATTGAGACTTGATGAGGCCAAAATATTTTCATCGAATCAAAATAATTTTAACAAGCTAGAAGTACGATTCGTTGCAGTTATCAAACGATAAGATAAGACGATTCTCTGAATTCGTTTACCGAATGGATTTTAACCGCGACGATGGGAAAAGTAGTTCCTCAACAAAAGCAAGAGTTTATAGAGATCAACCTCATATGACATCTCCGAATCGTGGCGACCAATGATTCTTCTACAAAACCTACGCCAACGTGAACCATCTCACGTGAACGAAAAAAATTCCGTGTCGCAATCAACTTTGGTCGTTACGAATCCGATTGCTTATTGCCAAGAGCGAGAAATATTGGAATTCGATCGCGTTAAAGATTGGGAGTTTGAAACTTAGTGCATGAATTCTCTACTTGTTGAAATCGTCAGCGCCTCCCAGCGTAAAATGTCTGACGCTTCGCGACTCGACGAACACGTGATCGGTCTTTGAATTCGCAGCCGCAGAGCCCTCGTGCTTATCTCTCTCTCTCTCTCTCTCTCTGCGTCTTGCTGTCGGCGTGGCTCGAAGATTCTGCACATATATGTGCGAGGGTGCTCACACACGCAGCTTTTGCGCGACGTCCTTGGGGCGGAAAAAGGATAGGACGCCTCGGAGACGTCTGTATAAACGCGTGCACGCATTTTACATATACTTATATGAGTACGTGTGTATGGGAGCGACTCCAGGAGCGGCAGTCGCGAGAGCGGGCGAGATGACGAGAAAGGGTAAGAGCGAGAGACCCACCTCTCCTTGGGCGCCCAGAGTCGGCCAATCTCCGATGTCGGTGAAGTCGCTTGCCTGAAAGAAAAATTAAGAGATTTTCAATCGTTATCTTTTCATTTTTGAAGATCAATTTCATAGCGCCATGCGGATTTCAGTCTATTCGTGTTTTTTTTTCTTCTTTTTTTTCGATGTAAAGAGTTGACGTGGGTCTTAACCCGCTCACTTTCGACCCTACTTCCGGGTCTTGAAAAATTATCCCGAGTTGAAAAACATGCGTAACTAGTGTTAAAAGTATGAAAAATGGCAAA
>JAPYYZ010001301.1:0-15733 GCA_030522705.1 Eretmocerus eremicus
TAGATCTCATCTTTTAGAATCAGACGACTGACAAGTCCTCGTGAGGCTGAAACTTTGGAGTTTGCTCACTCAATCTGCGCCTTCCTATACTCCGGTATTAATGTTGGTGACTCTAAGGATTGAGTGGCATCCTTCCATGGAATATGAAGCAAGCGTGGACGACGAACGGACAGACGAAACAACCGTAAGAAAAACAGAAAGACGTTCTGATGCATCATCAGTTCATAAATTTTGAATTATAACAGGAAGAAAGAGAGATTGAGAGAGAAACAGAGAGAGAGAGAGAGAGAGAGAGAGAGAGAGAGAGAGAGAGAGAGAGAGAGAGAGAGAGAGGGAGAGAGAGAGAAATACAAAGAGAGAGAGAGAGAGTGAGAGAGAGAGAGATACAAAGAAAGAGAGTAAGAGAGAGAGAGAACGAAAAAGAGAGCGGATCAAAAGCGTGTGTGTATATATATATACACACATATAGTACATATATCTATAGTACATATATATAGTACTCATGGCGGTAGTACCGCCGGACGCGATGTCGGATTATATTACCAATATTCATAATTATATGCCTATATTTATATTGAATTACTTATACTTATATTTATAAAATAAGATCTTCATTCATGTTTGAAGTTAGAGGATGCCTCGAAGGAAATGTATATTTTCTATGAGAGGGCCCTAATTGCCGTCTTTTTTCTGAATAAATGAAGAAATAAATGAATATCCAGAATTCCCGATTTCAATGAACAATGAAGTTATTAATTCATCCTCGCCTCAAGCCTCATCAATCACTGCTGGATTCATGAAGCGTTTCTCCTCATACTGAAGATGTCTCGCGTTGGCAGCCGCCGCGCGCCGCCTCCCACTGCAGCCCAGTCATTTTTTCGTCGATGTGGCGATTTCTTCATTTCATCAACGTTGAAGAGGATGTCGGAGATCGGCCATAGAAAATCTGTTCGACATACCAACCTCTCGTATTCCAAGTCATTCTCCGTCATCATTTACTTAATCGATTCCAAAGATTCACCAGAGGTGGAATCCATCCGTTGAATTGTGGGATCACATCGAAATGCTCGAAGCAACATCCTCCGGAGCCAGAAATTGGCCCAAAAGACGAGGCACGTTGAGGTTAGGCGATTATTCAACCGAAACAACTAGAGTTTTGAATACTGCATCACACTAGTAGCGGTGATTCCAAAACTCTACGGATGTTTTCCATCTCTGGTAGTGATTTGGGATCGATTGGGCGAATAGTGAGAGAGAATAACGTGGAGTACGATTTTGGTAGTAAACACGCAGATTTTGATTCGCGAATTCAACAAATTCGGCTGAGACTATCCAACCAGTAAATGGCGCAGATCGCGCGACAGAGGCATTAGAAATTGTCTGCTCTAGGGATTCTGAAGTGTCTGCTCTGTTTGCGCCTCGAAATGCCGCGTGCTCGCGATTTCTCATTTCGCGAATTCACAATCGATTGATAATACATGAGTTTTGCTATCGTACAGACTTCAATAATGGAACTTGAATATTGTATTGTGCTGTGAGTTTCGAAGCGAGTTCGATCTCGATGTGCTATTCGCGCTGTCTTGCGTGGTGTGCACGGAACCCATAATGCATGGAATTTTTCTCTGATTCATACAAGAGAACAGGAAAACAGTAGCCGAACTACTCATTGATATCGTGGAAGTGTTGGATATGTGGGTATTGCAGATTGCAACCCCAGTCAGTTCGACACAATGGTAGCGGATAGCCATAGATTCTTTATTTATTGCCATGGCCATACATGGTCAATTTTATTGCAATTTTATACAGGCGTACCCTGTTATCTGCGGGGATACAGATTCGAGAGGCACCGCAGATACCGAAATCGCAGATAACGAGGTACGCCTGTATTCCATTGCCGTTCATGAAGTGAGTATAACCAACAGCCAGACTGGGGAAGTACCTTGGAGTGATTTCAATTATTTGATTTTCTGCAGTACTCTTTGAAGGATTTTTGCCGGTATCCCATTTTCTCTCTTTTGGACGAGATATCCATGAATATGATACGTTTCAAATCAACAAGCAACTGCCACTCTCATCATACTGCTGCTTATTCATAGTTGCCCATTTCCTCTGAAATAATATTTCAGTAGTAAGACTTTTACACTGATGATTATTCTAATTCGCTTGGACGCAGGTATATTTTGGAGTGACCACGCTCTCTACGATTCGAAACCAATATTTCTTGAGACTTGGATGGCCTTTGAAATACAAATGATTGTGGATGTCTTCAAGTACGTCTATTTCAGATGCATCGGAATGATCTTAATTCTGATGCATCTATGCTGACATGTTTCTGAGGATTGATCCGAACGGCAGATGCAAACTATGCTGGCTTGGCCGGAGTTGGGCCTGCTTCTTTTTGCATGAAGATCATCAACATCGTTGTTGATTTTTAAATTTTATGAGATCTGAATACATCAGCTGGTTATGAATGTATGCATGTTCATGGACCTGCTACTTCACAATGATGTATGTAATCCAATATACTTCTAAATATGTTACACTACTCAAGTGTGTCTTCATTGGAGTTCCAATAGTTACAATAGTATAGTCTTATGGAAATAGGCATGTTTCTGGACATGTACTTTTTTGCTACCAGGACCAAGATTCCAAAATCCACAAGTCCTGTTCCTGAGCAACTCATTAATGGGATCAAAAATTTGAGCTGGCAAATTTTTGGATGAATCTTCTTCGTAAAGAGACTGGTATGATTTTCAAATTTTGGACTCGAATGAATATTTCCTCATGAGAGTGTTGGCATTGAGGAGAGCAGTGAGTTTCTCAATAATTCCTTGAGATGTTATTAAGAAAGGCACAAGGTGGCCCCAACATAATGCAGTTACTAGTGTCCACAGGAAAAATAGCGAGTAGAGCATGTTGATGAATATGCAGAACGATCCATGATCCATGACAATTTTGCATATATTTGTAGATGCGCATGGAGACAAGTCTAGAATTGAGAACGTCAGACGATCCTGTGCGCCACCTAGCAGGGTAAACCCAAACTTAGATTTCCTCCTAACTTAAGTTCACCCGGTCGGTAACTGGCTTTACCGCGACATCCTCTTGAGACGGCCGTTGGATAGGAGTCATGGCGGCCGACCGAGCAGCCTAGCTTTTCAAGAAAATCATATCCCCGCCCTAATTAGCTCGCCATGCGACCGCATATTTTTAGTTGGGCTTCGCTTCCGTCCATTTGCCGACGTCACTAGCTGCGAACTCGAAGGAAAATACATCCATCTAACTTCCTTTCCTTCACAGTGGTTCAAAAAAGGGCGAATCCGCAGATCGGGCGTCAGGCCTAGAGAGTGAATGACCAGCTCTTATGGCGAGCTCCACGTGTCGGTGTCAGCTCAGGGATAAGTTCGGACGGCGAAAAAGGCGGGCAATCGACTCGAATCGTCACCCGGCCATCTTCAGGAACCGTTACAGACTAAACCCCCCTCGGCCTCCTATCCGTTAACACGGGTAGGCAGAGGTAAAACCCAACAACTTACCCATCCCAGCCCAGAACCTCTCGCGCATCACTATAGACGTGGATTACGTTACTAGCGCATCTTGAGAGGCGTGGCTTTTCTGTTGCCAATTCTCGTCTTCTTCTCTCTTCTCCGTCTGCCATCTACTTCATTGCGCTTTTTGCTTGGCGTTGTAGGTGTCGTTCCGTTTCTTTTTTGCGGGTGAGTGCTGTCCTGATAGACTCGGCGACATCATCTCACGAACCTTTGTTGCGGACCAGCGGTTGGCACGAGGTACTCAGGGCTGAGCTGGAACCAAAGCCTTGCCTCGATCTCCGCGCGCTCCATGCTGGGTTTATTGCACTCGAATAAGATGTGTTCGGCGGCGTTGTCGTCGAAACCGCAGCTCTAGCATTCCAGCAATGCTCTCCTCTTGAACTCGGCGAGGTAGGTACCAAAGCAGTCGTATCGGCTGACAGCCTATGAGAGCCAGTAGTTGAGTTCTCCGTAGCCACGACTGACCCATCGCCCGAGATGCGAGATAAGCCGATGTATCCATCTTCCCTCCGCCGAGTGGTCCCATTCTGCTTGTCACTTGGCAACGGTCACGGATCTCCCAACCTCGCGGATGACAGCTCGACAGGTTGGGTTCATCTCTATTCCTTTGGATTTGGGAGCCTCCCACATCTCCCAAATTTCAGCACGCTCTCCGGCCAGCGGGCGGATGGGCGGTGTTTTTGATAGGATGCATGCAGCATCTGCTGAGACGGTAAGGTAGGTGCTGACCGTCTGGAGTGAACCTCGACGCTGAATCGATCCAATCACCTTGTTTATATGAGTTGTACTCGCGGTTCTGCCCCACACGGGAGCCCCGTAGAGCACAATGGAAAAGCTCACGGTATTGAGGAGTATTCTCCTGCCGGGTTTGGACCCGCCGACGCTTGGCATGAGACGCTGGAGGGCCATCCTCCCTCTCTCTACCTTAAGTGCGGCTTCTCTGATGTGCGCTTTGTATGTCCAGTTGGCGTTGAACCAAATTCCGAGATACTCGATTCCCCCCTTGGTTGGAATACCGTGCCCATTGACGGTGAAGACGGGCACCTTGCGTCTTCTCCCCTTTGTGGCCAACAGCCCCTCGCATTTCCGTTCGGAGAGTTGCAAGTGGTGGTCTGGGAACCGCTCTCCAACCCACTCTAGGGCCTCGTTGGCTAGTTATCTATCTATCTTTTCATTCATTCGAGGTAGTTAACGAGGCTTATCTGCTTGTAGACATATTTGCACATAGCACATCACCACCTAACCCTCCCCAATAACAGGAGTGACGTCCACCGTGTCTTATTCCAAACCACCTTGGAACCGCTCACGCATGACTCCACAGAGAGAGGCGCGTCACGTGCTAGGGAGCGTGGTTCTTTGGCGTATCAGCTCTTCCGTCTTCTCTCTTGGTCGTCCCGTGATGATCACTTTTCCGGTCGTCGGTGTACGGTATGCAGCGCCTCTTGCTTGGCGCTGCAATGCCAGTTTGCGCTCTTCTCTCCGAGTGATCGCCATCTTGATGAAGTCGGCAAGCTTAACCCGCGTCTTCTCACTACGATCTATGGTTGTCACGAGGTTCTAAGACGTGAGCTAAAACACGAGCCAGTCCATAAGCTCCGCTCTCTCCTCATCCGCGACACGGAGAAAAAACTCTGTGGGCTCACGGGAGCGACCACCAGCATATCTACTTCCAGATCGATGGCAATGATGGGACCAAGAGAGTCCAGACAGTCGGGTGGTAGCTGCTGAAATTCAGAGAATTTCGAAGAAGCGCTGCTGATCACGGATAACTCCGCGGAGGGCCTCTTACCCAGAGATGCAGTTGCGAGAGCGACATACATGAGAGCCAGAGAATGTGATGCCTCCATGCCTCGCAGACGTCACCCTCGCCACGGCAAGAGAGAGTTTTACTGGTAGACCAACGGTATCGCCGAACGTCGTTCGGCCAGCAACGCCAAGAGAAGTGAAGCGCAGCGATCCCGGAAAGCAGGTCGACTCACAGCCGGCGCCGACGAAAGTGCACCTGAAGCAGCTAAGAAAACGCTCCTGGATGCAGTAAGCGAGAGCAAACGGAAGTCCTGAAAGGCCCTGTGCAAATCGGTTGACGCTGACCCATGGGGAACTCTTTATCGCGTGGTTATGCGCAAGCTACAATCGCAGGAAAAGGCACGCGATAGTGTCCGGGCTGAGGTGGAGTCGTGGACTCGCGAGGAGTTAGTGAAGGGGCCCAAAGCCCAAGCTACCCCGCGGTAGGCGCGGAGAGCCATCAGGGCTGGGCTTCGTCATCAGGTGAGATGACACCTTTGTACTGAATTCTTAAATGAGTTTCCTGTATCCCCTTTTCGTCCTTTCCCCCTGTTTCCCTATTGTCGACCAGAATTTGTCCAGTTCGTCATCATTGATAGAGGGTAGTTGTGGTAGTCCCCAGGGGAGGGTCGGGACGGATTGTGGGTTTTCAGTTTTGAATTCCAGTTTTCCTTGTTATTGTAATTTTTGATTTTGATTTCAAGTTGTTTTCCCCTTCTCGTATGTAGTATTAAGGAATATGGGATGTTTATTATTGGCCCGAGGTAGAGGCGAGGGATGATCGAGGGATCAGGCGCCCCTTTCCCCCTACCCTCTCCGGTCGATTACCCGGAGGGGATGAGGGAGGGGTAATGCGACGTGAGAACGTCGCAGCCGTACTCATGACCGTCTCCTCGCCTCCACCCGGGTATTCTAGAGCGGGAATCTAATCTCGCTCGAAACTTTTCTTATGTTGAGGTACCCGGGTGGAGAGGAGTTGCCGGCGAGGAGAGGTTCGCCGGGCAAGCAGGCAGATCATGCAGAGCAGCCGCAGTTGAGCAGCAGCAGCGAGGCCGAGCGTAGTGAGCGTTAGGGCCGTTGAGGGCAGCACCTCCCGGGCGCAATTTGGGTGGGCGCAAAGGGGGAGTGGGCCGCGAGAGACACCGCGGAGCGGCAGTTGCAAGTAGTCAGCCGACACGAGCAGGAGTTTGAGATAAGCGCCGAACACTTTTGAGTAATTTGGAGTAATTTTGGAGTCTAGCGGAGTGACGAACGGCGGATATAATCCTGTACGTTATGCTGCGGAGGATGTCCTCCGTGGATATTCTCGACGGTGAGTGCGACTTAATTAGCTCTGATTCCCCTATGGATCCTTCTTCGCTCCCTCGCGCCTGAGAGTCGTGCGCCGCGGATCATTCTCGGGAGTTCCGTACCTGGGGCCTCGGCTGTGCCCCACGCGCGTTGCCCGTTCGTCGGGAGTGTCGAGTCCGGGCGAATCGCCCTCGCCCACGCGCGTCGCGTCGTTGCCCCTCGCGAAGCCACGCGGAGAATGAGGAGAGCTGCTCGGGCAGCTAAGTAGGGAACCGAGAAGTCCTCGCCTCTCAGTGGTGGTGCCTCCTCGGGGGCCTGCCCCTGGGAGCTACACGAGGCTTCTCGCTTTGCCCTCGGCCGGTGCAGAGCATAGCTCGGCGTGCGCAGTCAGGCCATCTAGGCCACGAGGCCGTCCGGCGGCGGCCATTTTCGTGCCGGGCACGCGGCTCGTTGCGGGCGGAAGTCTCGGCGGAACGCGCGCTCCACTCGGGTCACGTGTTTCGGAGCCTTAGGGTACTTGTAGAGTAGGTGCCCCGAGAGTGTGAGACTGCGTCCAGCGATGCCGTGTCGCGAGGATTAGGGTGCGTGTGAAATAGGTGCCTCGAGAGTGTTGGGCTGCATCCAGCAATGTCGTGCCACGTGGGTTAACAGAGATCGATCGTAGGGTGTGTGCGTATGGGAGGTCCTCGTGTGTGTCGGCTAGGAGATGTGAATAGTGTCGATAGAGATATTGAGAGGTTATGAAGGACGTGATAGATGGACAGTTGGAGTGTTGAGTCGGTGTACATAAGTGGCATGCTCGCCACCGAATCGGAGTGTATTGAATGAGGTACTGTTGTGGATAAATGGGCGCGTAGCTCAATGAAAATACATACTGGGCCTATCTCTGCCCGATAGATCCACCCCTCCCCCGTATTTACAGGTATGCTCTGTACCCGGACGTAAGTAGCTGCTCCGCCCTTCGGGCGCGGGGACTCGGGCCCAATCCCGATCCGGCCAATAAAGAAATGAGTTGTGACCTCGTGAGGTAACATAACCTCCCATTCCTCCTTCACAACCGATTGGGAGATGATGGTGAAGGTCGTACATGCGCTATTCCCTCTAGGTGAGGCGAGAGTATCATTCCCATAGCCTCTCGCGGTCCGGTGTAATTCCGGTATCGAGGGTATATTAGCTAGCGGGTTCATCACCTATCTGGGGTTTGGGAATGATCCTCGCCTCGGTGAAACTCCCGTTTTGAGCGTATATGAGCCTCCGGGTTTATCGCCTGTTTGGAATTTGGGGATGATTCTTACCTTGGTGAAATCCGGTCTCGAGGGTTCATGAGCTTGCAGGTTTCTGGCCTGTCTACGATTCGGGGACAATTCGCTTCTCGGTAATATTCCGGTCTCGAGGGTTTGTTAGATTCCCGGTTCGTGACCTGTCTGGGATTCAGAGATAGTTCTTACTTCGGTAAAATTCCGGTGTCGAGGATGTGTTCGCTTACGGGTTTGTTGCCTGCCTGTGATTTGGAGGTAGCTCCCAATCTTTGACAAAGTCATGCCCGCTAAGAGGGGGCGTCATATCTATCTTCATCTTTCTTTTCCTAATTTGGTTCAAAGAGGGAAGAATCTGGAGACCATATGAAAGGCCGCCTCAAAAGCGAATGAGCAGCTCCTGTGACGAGCCCTTATGTCTGGGTCAGCCCAGGGATCAGTTCGGGCGGCAGAAAGGACCGTCCCCAACTGAACCTCCTCGGCCTCGTATCCGTTAACAGCGGGAGGCAGGAATGAAATCACTGACTCACCTATCCCAGCCTAGAAGTACTCGCGCATTGCTTCACACATGGGCGGCGTTGCTCGTGCTCTATGGGTACCCCAGCTCTCCTGAGGTTCTTTCTCGTCTTCCTCTCTCTCTTTCCTTCGCGGTCCGCCATCTATTGCGTTGCGCCTCTTGCCTGGCGTTGCAGGTTACGTTCCCTCTCTCCTTCGCTGGTGATCGCCGTTTGGATATACTGTGCGATGTTATCCCACATTCCCTCGTTGCGGAGCATTGTTGGTACTAGGTTCTCGGGGGTGAACCGAACTCGAACCTCGTTTGAATCTCCGCGCGGTCCAAGCCTATGCTGGTGCATTCGAACAACGCGCCCTCAGCGGAATCGTTGTCGAAACCGCAGCTCTGGTACTCCCGTAGTGCTCTCTTCTTGTACTTGGCAAGATAGGCTCCGAGGCAGTCATCGCCACTCAGTACTCGTGTGAGCCAGTACTGGAGCTCTCCGTGACCACGATCGACCCATCGCTCGAGGTGCAGGATGAGTCGGTGTATCCATTTCCCTTCCGATGAGCTGTCGCATTCCATTTGCCACTTAACAACGGTCGCAGCTCTTCCAACCTCGCTGATGTCAGCTCGACGTGTTGGAATCATGTCTTTCTCTTCGACTTTGAGGGACTCTTGCCTCTCCTAAACTTCAGCACGCTCATCTACCAGCAAGCAGATGAGCAGTGTTCCTGATGGGACACATGCACCGTCTGCTAAGCCGGTGCGGTGAGCGCTGACCGTCCGAAGTGGATCTCGGCGCTGAAGAGGTCCCATAACCTCGTTTATATGCGTCGTACTCGCTATCCTGCTCTACACGGGAGCACCGTAGAGCCTGATCGAATAGCTCACAGTATTGCGGAGTGCCTTTTTGCTGGGTTTGAGCCCACCGATGTTTGCCAACAGCCACTGGAAGGCCGACCCTACCCTCTCTGCCCTCAGTGCAACTTCCTTCGTTTGCATTTTGTAGGTCGACTTGTCACCGAACCACACTCCGAGATACTTTCCTTTTTGGTCGAGATATCGTGCCCGTTGATGGTGAAAACGAGCATCTCGTAGTTTTTCCTTTTCGTGACCAGCAGCCCCTCGCATTTCCGCTCGGCGAGATGCAGGTGGCGGTCTGGGAACCACTCGCCAATCCGGTCTAGCGCCTCGTTGGCAATGAGCTTCACTTTCCACGCAGTCGGACACCTTTGAATCCCGCATCATCCGCGAATCCCACGAGTTCGGCTCCGCGTGGGAGCCTCATATCTAGGAGATCGTCGGATTGGGTGTTCCACTCACAGGGCTCAGATACAGATCCCTGCGCGATTTCCGATATTAACTTAAGCGTTGTGCGGCCCTCGTCAGTGTCAAGACCGAAACCCGGTTACGAAGGCCATCGCTCACAACGGCGAGCAGATACGCTGGGACCCTACGCACTAACGACTTATAACATTCCCAGTTCGCTGAATGGGGAGCGTTTTCCACGTCGAGTGCGATAATCGCGCCGAATTCCCCCGGTTCAGGTTCGAGCCCTAGTGCCATCTTGACCCTGTCCTGTACAGTCTCGATCGCGTGAAGTGTACTACGACCCTCCGCGAAACCCAATCTGCATAGGCGATAGCTGCCCGCTGTGCTCGTAGTACTCCTCGAGCTTATTCAGGAATATCCTCACGTCCAGCTCCCGCAGCGTATCAAGCATGCACAGGAGGCTCCTCAAGGATGCATCCCTTAGGCCACCGCCCTGACCCTTGAGGATGAGGACAAGTATCTGGCGTTTCCACGGCTTTCGGAACATTCCTGTGCACAGAGACTTTTTCAGCAGTTCGAGAGACCACCTCGGCCTTGTACTGGCAACTATCTTGACAGCCTCACTTTGGGATATCTGTTTTTTCCTCTCTCTTCTTTGGTGATTATTAAGGTTCATCTGCTCGCGAACATTGTGACGGGTTGCGCCTCTAAATTCGCACAGAGCACGGGGACGCCTAAACCTCCCCGCTAATTGGGGTAACATCCGTCATGTCATAACCAACCCACCCCGGAACCGCCTGCGCATTACTTCGGGATGGAAGGACCGTCACGCGCTACGAAAGCGTGTCTCTCTGTAACTGCAGCTCTTCTTTCTTCTCTGTAGGTCGTCTAGCGTTGATCGCTCTCCAGGTCGTCGGTGTCAGCTATGCAGCGCCCCTTGCCCGGCGCTGCGATGCCCGTTAGCACTCTTTTCTTCGGGTGATCGCCGTCTTGATGAAGTCGGCGATCTCAACCCGCGTCTCTTTACTCCGGGGCATGGTTGGCACAGTGTTCTCAGGTGTCAGCTCAGCCCCGAGCCAATCTATGAGCTCCACTCTCTTTGTACTTGTCTCCTCGCACTGGGAGAGTGCAAGCTCCGCGTCATCCTAGTCGGTCCCGCACACCTGGGAGACTGGAGTTTCTCTCTTCTGGAACCGCTCCAGGTACTCCCCGAAGCAGCCATGCCCGCTCATCGCCGGCGTCAGCCAGTAGTCTAACTATCCAAGGGGCCGATCGGTTCACCTGGCTATGTTGGGAATCAGTCGGCTCGTCCAGCGACCCTTGGTTGACCTTCCTTACTACTTCTGCCATTCTTCCACTGTCTCCGCCCGTTCAACCTCTCGGATGAGGGCTTTCCAGGTTCAGCTTTACGCCGTCGCTCTTGAGGGCCTCTTGCCGCTTTTACATTCGTCCTCTTCCAGCGATTAGCCGGCGAATCAGTGGCGCATCTCCCAGTACGCATGCTGAATCATAGAACACGGTGCAGTAGGCGCTGATCGTCCGGAGCGCGAGACGCTGCTGGATTGGGTTCACTTCCCCATCAATCACGGCATTGCTGGCTATTTGGCCTCAGATGGTCACACCGTAGAGGATGATGGAGTAGCTCACGGTGCTGAATAATGCTCTTTTATTCAACTTGAGCCTCCCAATGTTCGGCATGAGCCGCTGGAGAGCACTGCCTAACCTGTCTGCCTTGAGCGCAGCCTCCCTCAGCTGGGCCTTGCCCTTTATCGTCGGACCACACTCCCAGGTACTCAAGTTCCCTCTTCAAAGATATCTCGTGCCCGTTGATGGTGAATACGGGCATTGGGGAGCTCCTCCTCCTTGTAATTAGCATTCCCTCATATTTGTGTTTGGCCAACTCGAGGTGATTATCGGGGAACCACTGGCCAACGCGGTAGAAAGCCATGTTGCCCATACCCTCGACTTTCCACGCAGTTTCGGCGACAACAACTAATGCAGCGTCGTCCGCAAACCCAACCAGTTTCGCTCCGCCTGGGAGGTTCAGAGCGAGGAAGTCGTCGTACTGTGTGTTCCATCCAAATGGGCCAGAGACAGAGCTTTGGGCTAAGCCCGCAGACAACTCCAGCTCAATGCGTATTTCGTCGGTATCGCAGATGAGCACACGATCTCGCAGTCCATCGCTGACGACCGCCAGCAAGAAGGGTGGTGCTCTTCCATCCAGAGACTTGTAGATATAGATAGATGCTTCTAGCTCGCTGTGTTGAACACGTTCTTCACATCCAGCGCAATGATGGCGCGAAACCCTCCTCCTGGCTGGGATGCCATCTTCAGTGCACACTGCACTCTATCTCGCACGCACTTGATTGCGTGTAGTGAGCTGCGCCCCTTTTGTAATCCAAACTGCATCGAAGACATTCCTCCGCTGCGTTCGTACGCCTTCTCCAGACGGTTGAGGATCAAGCGGTCGTACATCTTCCCCAGATTGTTCAGCATGTCGAGCGGCCGGTTCTACGATAGCTCCTTTGGATCGCCGCCCTTTCCTATTGGGATGAGCACTAGCTTCTGGCGTTTTCACGTTCTTGGGAAGATTTCTGCCCGCAGGTATCTGTACAACACCCCTAACAGGAGGCTAGGTCGCACCCTGGTCACAATCTTCAGAGTCTCGTTGGGATCACATCAAGTCCCGGGGCCTCGCCATTTTTGAGTCTCTTCGCTGCTAGCCTGAGCTCGCCCTCGTCGGAAAGAGGTAGGGCTTAGGAGACTTCAATGGGGAAAGTGAGCCTGGGCTCTCCTTCTGGGTAGAGAGCCTTAGCTATATCGGCACTGTCACGTTGTCCGTTGGTGCCGATCTCCCCTCTCGTGAGCGTAGCTAGCTAATAACTACGATGTACGGCGTACCCCAAGGATCGCTGTTGACCATGTTGCACAGGTCATCACAACATTCCTGCTCGCTCTAGCAGATGGCGTTTCGGAGCAGCTTCTTCGCCAACGTGTGCTTCTCCATCGGCCTACGTTGCGAGCGATGAGATATTCATCTTTTTTTTTTCTTCACGGTGGTTAATAAAGGTTATCAGCTCGCAGACGTGGCAACAGGTTGGGTCTCCGTACAGAGCACGATACCGCCCGAACCTCCCCGCTTATTGGGGTAACATCCACCATGTCATAACCAACCCACCCTGGAACCGCCTGCTTATTACTTCGAGGTGGGAGGTGCGTCACGCGCTACGGAAGCGTGTTTCTGTGTATCTGCACCTATTCTTTCTTCTCTATAGATCGTCTGGTGTTGATCACTCTCCAGGTCGTCGGTGTTAGCTATGCAGCACCTCTTCCCCGGCGCTGCAATGCCCGTTCGTGCTCTTCTATTTGGGTGATCGCCGTCTTGATAAAGTCGGCGATCTCACCCACGTCTCTTTACTCAGAAGCATGGTTGGCACGGTGTTCTCAGGTGTCAGCTGAGTCCCGAGCCAATTGACGAGCTCCGCTCTCTCGATTCTTGGCTCCTCGCACTGGAAAAGTGCGAGCTCCGCGTCATCCCAGTCGGCCTCACACATCTGACAGACCGGAGTTCCCCTCTTCCGAAACCGCTCCAGGTACTCCGCGAAGCAGCCATGTCCGCTCATCGCCTGCGTCAGCCAATAGTCCAGCTCTCCGTGGGGCCGATCGATCCACCTGGCTATGTTGGGGATCAGTCCTTTCAACCCTTTCATGTTCGTACCGTCCCGAGGCTCAGTTCAGGCGAGCGCCGCTATGCATACGCGAGAGGCCGCTATTCCACCCCTTGCAGCGCGCTCTCTTCTATGCATAGTGGCAAGTTGAAGAATCAAGTCCCCGAACGGTACGAATGCAGGACGGTAGCATAACCGTGCCGCAGAATAGAAGCCGGAATGAGGCCTCTCATCCAAACTACCTGGGTTCGATTTCCGAATTTTTTTTCTCTGAATGTCAGATGCTCCTCCACAATTCTTGGCAATTGAGCTTAGTTTCTAAACTATGCTCATTTTTCTAAAGTACGTTGTGATTGATCTTTCCAAATATCCGAATGAGCCGCTTGAATTCCGCTTGAATAATATCTCGTTTATCGGAGGCTATATGATCACCTCGCATAAACTCCTGAAGAGTGGTTGTATAGGAAATTTCAGCCTTCATCCTCCTCAGATAGATTATTCACTTTTTTGGTGGATATTCTGCACAGGGCTATACTCCTGTCCGTTCCAAGTTTCTGCAAACAATCGAATAGTCATCAGCTCGGAATACATTCCTGTAATGCTTCTGGAAATATCCAGCGATGTTTGAAACGCCAAGTACTGCGAATGAGAGGATCCCAATCTCGATAATCCTCATCAACATTCAATCATAATGTAACTCATTATTGTTGTGATTACTCAAATATCTAGCAATATCCGACGGTTTGCTTGCGTCGAAGAAATTCCCATGCTCACCTCTTGTTGAGCTTCGGATTGAATCGTATATCATGCAACGATGCGAGGAGAGGCAGTTTCCGGGCGTGGGAGTCAGTTACTTCCGAGTGTAACAAGAGAAGAATACTCTTTGTGCCACCAAAAAAGACCCTCAAGACCAGAATTTTCGTTAGGTGAAAATTATTCCTAAATCTCAGATAGGCTTCAACTATGCAAGCTATCGAACCGTCAAGACCGGAATTTCAGCAGGCCCCAGATTCGAGGCAGGCTATGAACTCGCGAGCTAACAGACCCTCAAGACTGGAATTTTGGCAGGGTTATTATGAATTATGGCAGATTATCCTCGAATCCCAGACAAGCTATAAGCCAGCGAGCTGACAAACCCTCAAGCTCGGTGATTTATCGAGGCGGGAATTACCTCTAGATGTCAGACAGGCTGTAAACCCGCAAGGTGACAAACCCTTGAGACAGAAATTCCAGCACAGTGGGAATCATTCCCAAATTCCCGACAGGCTATGAACCCGCATGCTGACGAATACTTGAAACCGAAATTCCAGTAGGGTAGGAATTTTTCTCAACTCCCAAACAGCCTATGAACCCGCAAGCTGACAAACCCTCGAGGCCAGAGTTTACACGACGTAGGAATTATCCCTAAATCCCAGACGAACGGTGAGCCCGCGATCTGACAATAAACCTGCAACGCCGGAATTCGGGCGAGGTGAGCCATAGAGCTTATCTGGGGATTGGGTATCAATCATTTCTCGCTGAAATTCCAGTTTGTAAGGGTGGTCAGCTTGCGGATTTATATCCTGTCCGGGATTTAGAGTAATCCCCAACTCGCTGAAACTCCGGTCACGAGGGTTTGTCAATTTGCGGGTTTATAACCTGTTTGGGATTTGGAGGGGAATTTCCACTCTGCTGAAGTTTCAGTCTCGAGGGTTTCTTAGCTTGCAGGCTTATAGCCTGTCTGTGATTCAGGGGTAGTTCCCACCCTGCCAAAATTCCGGTCTCGAGTGTTCCTAAGCTTACGGGGTTATAGCCTGCCTGGGATTTGGGGATGATTCCCGCCTCGCTCAACCTCCGGTCTCGATGGTTTGTCAGCTTGCCGGTTCATAGCCTGTCTGGGATCTAGGGAGAATTTCCGCCTCGCTCAACCTCCGGTCTCGATGGATTGTCAGCTTGCCGGTTCATGGTCCGTCTGGGATTTAGGGATAATTCCTACCCTGGTAGAACTCTGATCTCGACGGTTTATTAGCTTGCGGGTTAATATACCATCCGAGATATGGGGATGATTACCCTGCTAGAACTCCGGTTTTGAGGGTCTTTTCCGGGGGCACAAGGAGCATTCCTCTCTTGTTACACTCGGGAGTGGCTGACTCCCACACCCGAATACTGCCTCTCCTCGCATCGGTGCATGATGTACGATCCGATCCGAAGCTCGAAAGGAGGTGAGCATGGGAACTTCTTTGACGCGAGCTAACTGTCGGATATTCTCGAATCTTTGAGTTATCCTAGCAATAGAGGATGTCCACGCCGAATTGCAATATTTTCTGCACGACATTTTTTTTCGCCTCGCAAAGTTTTTTTATCGGTTAGATATATTGAAACATGATTTTAGCAATTTTTATTGGGCCGAAAAGAATTTTTTTGCCTCGGCTA
>JAPYYZ010001302.1:0-15729 GCA_030522705.1 Eretmocerus eremicus
CAAGGTTTTTTCGTGAATCTCATAATTGAGACACCTGCTATCGAGATAACGCTTGCGCGTAGATTCTACGAACATTCTGGCATTCCTGCTCTGTCGGCATGGCGCAAGGACCCAAGCATCGCAGGCGCGCGGAGCGCGTCCGTCACAAGGTTTTCTCGTGAATCCCAAAATTGAGATGCCCGTTGTAAAGATAACGCATCCGCGCACTCGCGCGCGTTAAGATCCTAGTTCCTCATATGATTCTACAGCTTCGAGATATCGATATACTGCATTTTGTTCCACTCTGTTCTCGATATAAATGAGATCGTGCATATGTATTTGTCGAGAGATGCCTCATGTGTTATCGCATAGAGGTATTGCAGATACCTGCGCAATCGACAGCTGTATTGAAAAGTATAAAGAGTTATTCGCAAGGGTCATTCACATTTACATCTTGTACACATCCGCGTGCCGTGGCGCGCATTATTAAATCTAGTAAGCTATTAAAACATGTTTTGGGAGTTTATTGTCAAAAATGGGCATTTTGAGTGTGGTCGGCGACGCATTTTGGGTACCTAATTTGGAGATGATTCGGAAAAGACTCAATTTCAAAATGCTGCAACTGTGACATCTGAAACAGAATGCCATAGTACGAATTTACGAAGAAGAAAAATTCAGCTCTTCATACGCGAACAAAATTTGACTTGTGCCAAAAAAACTAGCACCTGGGTATCTAATAAGGGTTAAGCAGCAGCTCCTACACTGACACGTACTCGCACGCACGATCTCTGCGGAGCAACAGTTTCACATTGCGGGCGGAGCGGACATCTCCCAAAACGAGTACGGCTTGCCCCATAGGTGAAGCAAGCGAAAATGTTCGTCACGACTTCACCTGTAACATACTAAAATTTCAGAGACTTTTGAAGAAAATTCGAGCCACTAGCGAGTGGTGAGAAAAAAAGGCGCAGTTTGAGGTATAGGCGGCCTATCCCGCCCGTGTTAAATGTTGCAACTTTCGAGCTCCGTAGCTCCGATATTCACCCCAACTGCCCTACTGAGGTTTCTCACACTGATTCCTCAGATACCGATGTACGTTCTGTGAAAGTTTCGAGACATTTTGAACGAAAGTGAAAAACTGCAGAACTATCTTAAATGTAATCCCGAGCATCCATAGTGTATTACGCACCGCTGCGCGGGCGGGCGATTTTGGTACAAAGGGTCGATTGTAGTCCAAGCGAAGCGAGAGCTACAAGGCCCTCATGCCAAAAGCGACAATGCGAGCTAGTTGCATCAAATCTTTCTATTCGGAACGGGCGGAAAGTTGGCGTTTCCGCGCACTAGGCGGAAAATAATATCTACGATAGATCTGTTACCTTTTAGTTAATCCACTGCAAGATAGTATGGGAACTTCTACAGATAGAGATGCAAGCGAGTGAAACATTCGCCCAGGAAATACCTGCAACAATAACATTTGTTCATATTATTGGAAGATACTAGTTAGCAGATCATTCAGCATGATAGGGTGCGTATTTAAAATTGTTTGGTTGGTCGTTTATAATAGGTGAAGACATAGTCAAACTTTCAAAAAATCGATTGCATCTTACGCGTTGATCACCATCAGTCATTTTCAACCTTTGATATTTCCTCGTAGATCGTCCCTCCCTCTCTTCCCGAAAATCAAAATAGTATTTTTTGATACGAGTTTGAAGTAAGCCCGAGCCAAAGACGAGAGTCTAAATTATCACGAAAAAGCGGAAACCGCTCTGCGCAAGTAACGAATGCTATTTTTGGTGTACTGGGCGGAAAAGAAAATCGATGGTCCGTGCGTAAATCTTTTTTGCACGGTGTATCGGAAAATTGTTTCAAGAATCATGCTAATCAAGACTTTTCAACGTGTTATCGGCTGATCTCAATTCAAACTTACTAAAAAGGAAAAATCGAAAAAAATTAGTATGCGTAAAACTACTGCATATGTCTAATCTGATTGAAATCTCACCATGTGTTCATAAATTTCATCGGCTATGATTGGAACAAAATATTTGGAAGCCACATCGAGCACATCCAGCAAGTGCTCACGACTGAAAACTGAGCCGCAGGGATTTGATGGGTTGTTGATTATGATGGCCGCCGTGAATTCATCAATCTGTGCCTCCAGATCATCTAGATCAATCTCCCATCCAAGTTCAGGCTAAAAAGATAATCGTGATTAATCTTGGGTACATTTGATGCTCTTTCCAAGCTCTTGATTATATTCTGAAAAATTACTTTGCCGAAAATAGTATGTCATCCCGCGGCAAGTACGCCTATTCACAGAAACCTGGGACCGACGCCCGGGCTGGAAATGGTCGAGCATGCTTCGGAAGGACATCTTTTTCGATCCGAAGGTCCCAAATGGGCTCCCAAAATATCGATTTTGGGCCATTGGAGCAGAAAAGATATTCTTCTGACAAGTTTCTGCGTTTACTGAATTTCGCGGTGGTAGGATCTATCATTTTGATTCGCATGATTTTAAGTCCGTTCACTAACAGATCAATCATGTTACCCAAAAATAGAAAAATCAATCAGGACATTTAGTATTCGAAGATGTAGGCATGAAAATCAAGGTATATATTATAATCAGCCCTGGCGAGCTAATGCGAAACAGCAGATCTGCTGATTCTAAAACACATGTCGAATTATTGGATCTTTCCAACTCGAGAAGTGTACCTTCGAAACTCCTCGGATGTAAGGTCGGATCAAAGCATTTTTTGATGGAAGGTTTTTTTCGAAAGATATGGGAAAATGTTGAGTGTACGCTTGATATTAGTGCGTTAACGCCACAAATCTCGCATGGTCTCGTAAACAAGACCGTTACCGAGACTTTTCCGAAGACTCTTTCTGCCAGACTTTTTGCCAGACGTTTTGTATTACACGAAATTTCGCTTTTGCTTGGCACATCTGACTCTTCAGGGGAGCTGAAGGGATCTGACGGGGGTTAGCTCCCGACGCACTGGCCTGAGTGCCCGAGTGCCCGAGATTTTGATTGGCCTTAAATATGAAAGTGTTGGAAGTCTGGCCACTTGCGAGAAAGATTGTTTTACCCGCTATTGCCATATTAAATTCATCTCGCTTGATATTAAGCCGACAACCGGTGACAATTAGAATTAATTTTGAGCTCGATTGATATGGTCAATCGAGGACTTTATCGCTCTGGGAAATTTCAAATCAAGGTGTATATCTAATTATCACCGGTTATCGGCTGACTATCAACCGAGATGGAGTTCATTTGGAAATAGCGGGTCAAACGATTTTTCTCGCGAGTGGCCAAACTTTCAACACTTTCATATCTAAGTCCGATCAAAGTCTCGGGCACTCGGCCACTCAGGCCAGTGCGTCGGGAGCTAACCCCCGTCAGATGCCTTCAGCCCCTCTGAAGAGCCAGATCTCCCAAGGAAAGGCGAAACACATTAATATCAATCGTAGAGTCAACATTTTTCCAGATCTTTCATCTTTCATAAAAAACCTTCCATCAAAAAATCCGTCGATCCGACCTCGCATCCGAGGAGCTTCGAAGGTACACTTGTCGAGTTGAAGAAATCCAATAATTTGACCTGTGTCACTAGAATCAGTAGATCTGCTGTTTTGCATTAGCTCGCCAGGACTGATCGTAATATATACCTTCATTCGAAATTCCCGCGAGCGATAAAGTCCTCGATTGACCATAACGATCGAGTTCAAAATTAATTCTTACATAGACATGAATGATCCAAATTTTAGGGTAGCGGATTGGTCTTCTGAATAGCAACCCAGGATATTTTATGAGTATATATAATCATCAGTCAAGTGATTCAAATTGAAAAGAAAATCCCCTAATCTACAGTATTTCCGTCACGTACCGAGCAATTTTCTAGAAGCTCTACCATAGTGACATTCATAATAAGCTCATTTGAAATGAAACTGAACAATATTTCAAGAACCTAGCTCTAATCGTAACTGCATAATAATGGAATTCCCTACTGTGCAAAGGTTTGGAGTAGCCTCCCCGAGAGCTCTCCGCAGATTACTCCAGAATTCCGCACAAAATGTAGTCCATTCCACCATTACGCATTTGGGATCAAAACTACTTTTTTACTACTCGAGGACAGAAATACGTGCTTCTCTCCCGCTTCGACGAGCGACAGTCACGCGTACTTCCTCTCCCTCGTAGTAAAAAATATAATTCACTTCTAGGAAGTGAAGAGGGTCACCCCCTCTCGGGTTCTTATCACTCTCGACTTCGCGTCGAGCGAAAAGGTTCACCCGAGAAGAACTTAACCCTCTTTCACTTTCTAGATGTGTAATCTATTTTTTTCAAAATACTTATGAATGTCACTAACGTATAGCTAAGCTGGATGCGGTTGCTAAAATTACCTCGAAGCTACGAAGGTCATTCTGGCTGGGAATAAATCTTGATTTATTCTGAAATACTCTGAGAGTAATCAATGAGCATTTTTACAAAAAATAACTTTTCTGTACAAACATTAAGAAACCAATCCCAAAGCAATGGGATACTATCTGTGGCATTTTAGTCAAATTCATATTGTAGGTTCAGTGCAGTCCCTTTGTCAGTAGAATAAACACAAACTCATGGGTGAATCTGTGCACGTATGCGCATTCTTGAGTTATCTTATTCGGCTTTGCATCGATCAATGTATATACTCACGCGTAAGTTATACGACCGCACTGTGATTCCCAATCCTTCGGCGAGGGTCCTATAGATAGAGAAACCTGGTCGGGGAATTAGGATATTTTGGCCTTCGCGAGCTAATGCAGTTATGCACAAGTCGAGGGCACATGAGCAGCCACTACACAGAATCACGTCCTGAAAAAAAATTATTTTTGAAAAATTTTGGAGAAAACTCAAATTGATATTCATAATGAACGGTCGCAGTGGTCCTAAACGAACACATTATGAAAGGTTCCTACGCTAAAATTAATATAATACAATCCTACGCTACGGTATGGGATCTGTTTTGCCATGCCTTGGTTTTAGCTTTTCCGTGAGAATTGAAACATTCCATGGGACAGTTTCCGAAAAATCATTACCTTCCTTTGATGTGATGTAAGTAATGGGATGCAAATATGCTACCCCATCACTGGTGTCGTTATAGGTAGAATACTCCTACTCGTCTGCGTTATGCTGGACAATTTTTGGCGGATACAAGTATTGGTCAGAGTGGGGCAAAGTTCGACAACGGCGATTTTGGGTACTCACGATATCTTTTTTCACGCGGTCTTTATCAGTCTACTACATTGTTGATTCGTTGCTAACACAGAAAAACCTTTCTGAGCAGTTGGAACAGGTAACGAAAAATTTCTGAACGTTCACGCGATTTTCTATGTCCGCAAAAATACAAATATCTCTCAATGCTATACAGCATACATATTGCCCCTCTAATATAGAGAAATTACACCAGAGATGACGTTTTTGAGCATTGGTAGGTTGCAATCGGAGCCGGGTTATGTCAATTTTACGAAAAGTGTCATGTTGCCTATTGTTGGGCAGCTTACGCCAAAGGGGCCGAGAAATCGTGGTAAAAAAGCGTCATTCTGATCGTCCCTGAAAAAATATGGCAAAAAATTCAAGTTAATCCGAACTTTCCAGTGATCATTCCAACTCATTTACTACACATTTCAAATGGCGAAAAAATCTCGCAGGATGTGCGGAGGGTACGTCGATTTTGTTTCAAAAGCTGTGACCAACATCAACCCCGGATTTGCTTAAATCACCTAAAATTTGATGCGATGTTGGGCAAATTTTTTTTTTTTTAATCTCGAAAAAAGACTCCAAATTGGAGGACTATGACTCTGAACACTGTTTTATGTCTTCTTTGTAGCTATATTTCTAGGCTGTGCAGAGCACGTAGGTATAACTATCGTAAGGACAGCCGGAAGACGAAAAGTGTCCAACCTAGACCCGTTCTCCTCCATGCTTCTTATAACTGCCCAAAATTGTTCAGCAAATTCAATCTGATAAGCGAGCTCACAATTGAGATTCCAGGGAGCTGGAAATATTCTCTTCCGACTTATAATAGTATAGACTAGTTATAAAATGGGAAGAGCACAGTTCAACCTGTTTTATAGACGTATCAGACCTCAGTTTGCATTTGAGAATGCCAAGAGTCCCGAAGGATTGGGCAAGTTGAGGGACTCGTGTCGAAGAGCCTTTTTTAGTGGCTCCATACAAGTACCGTACGACTTGCCCAACGACCCGACAACACCCTGGTCTTGAGCGAAGGTCACACGAATCCCAGCCCCACCGTGAGGCGGAGACCAAGGTGTGCTGGCACCTCGCCACAGCGGTAGTCGCGCGAGGTGAGTGGAGCATTATTGGGTCTCACAAGGCCCGGGGATGGTTGACTCTCCTGGACCGACGCGCTGGTAGGGCGTATCCCTACCCAGTGTCCATTGAGGGCACACCGGGGTAGAGCCGTCAAAGTGGGCACCCGGAGAACAAATCAATATTCGCTTCGCCAAATATGTGGGGTGGACTGGGACGATGCGGAGCACACATTTTTTCAGTGCGTGGACACAGATAAGAAAGGAGCGGATCTCATTTATTGACTCGGGTTCTAACTCACATCACATCTGAAAGCCTTGTACCAACCACGCTTCGCAGTGAGCAGACGTGGGTCAAGATCGCCGACTTCATCAAGACGGTGATCACCCGAAAAGGAGCGCCGAGCAAGAGGTGCTGCAGAGTGATCATCGGACGAACAAGAGAGAATAAAGAAAAGCTGCTACACCAAAGAGGCACAATTTCCATAGCGCGTGACGCGCCTAGACGCATGGCATACCACCCTGAAGTAATACGCGAGCGGTCCCGGGATGGGTCGTATACAGTGGTAGTGTATTGGTTGAAGATAGTGGTTAGCTATCCCCATACAGTGTCAGACTCGTAGCATTTTGCTGCTTCCTTTCTGGTGCTGAGGCTAAACAGTTTTAGACGTCCGAACCCATCTCAACGGTGCGATATTCATACCCACTCGGTTTACCGGGTGGTGATGGTGAGCGGCCGGTGGTCTGGCAAGCAGGTTTTTCCCTAATTGCACTTTGAGGGGGAGAAAAGAAAAACGTGTCAGGCCTTGCAAGAGTGGGATCGTAATTGGAAAAGTATGGTCACGAGGAGAGTCTTAACCATGTGAATCGCGGACTCGTATGAATTTTCTACCTATAACTACAATGACTGACACAGCCAATTTATCGATGCATGTACATCATTTTGGATGGATATAGAATAGGTATTTCGATGATGCTGATGTTCGTGACTGTATCTCTGGAACCAAGGCCGACGGGACTAAATCCCTTGATGGTCTCAATTTTTATATTAGTAAGGAGTAAGTTCCCAAAGATCAAGGCGAATCAAGGGAAGTGTCGACCTTTCACAAATTTTACATTCTCCTTATTATATTAGTGGATACTTGAATTCGTGACATTGAAAGGAGTGTGGAGTCAAAATGATGAGAATATACTCGAATAAAGTTGTGTCATGAATGACTCCAATTGAGTTCTTTGGCTTAATTATTGGTTTTACCAGATAAACATTCGAAAAACAAAGGAAAATCATCAAATAACCATGAGCCACCTAGAAAGTCACTTGAAGCAGTTTCCCAGTCATTCAATAAAATTCAAAGCTTTATTGATTGAAACGTTACCTGTCGTTTTGGGAATTAGGAGCTTGCATGAGGAATATTTTACGGTTTATTGATATCTAAGGTTAATTTGATTGTTTGGAAGCCAACTTATGAGGAAATTTCGATCGTTGGTCGCATCAGGAAGTAGACATTCGATGTTGAATTTCCACGACAGTCAGAATTTCTCAAGCTCGCACGAAAGCGCTGCAGCAGGCGTGGCGTCACGAGCGCGCTTGCACAGTTGAATCGGGCCCTAGACAAGGCTCACGTTAGAATACACACAAATACTGCTAGACACTCCCGTGACATCATCCGAGTCCGCTCGTTTTCGGATCGTTTGTACTTTCCCGGAGATCCGATAAATTGAACTTTTTTTCTTTTTGGCGGCCTCTAAGTTTCGAAAAGTTCTGAGGAAAAATTACTTGATAAATCGTACTTCCACTATCCAGCAAAAATGAATTCGAAAAATATACAAGTTTTCAATTCCTCCCACCACATTGACAACATAGTTCTATTAGGACAAGACTACGATCTCTCCAAATCCAATGGGATATTTCAATTCTCGCGAGAAAATCATCACAGAACCGCGACGAAAGTGATCCCACAACAAGCATCTCGACAAGCATTCAAGTGCGGTAACCTTTACAAGTTGATTCAGTGTCACCGCGCGTTGAAATGATTGCAAAAGAGAGACAGTCGATGGAAAAAGATTTCATGAAACAAAATATGAGAAAATCAGTATCAGTAATGAGGCCAACTGAAATTTTTGATTGAGGGTAAATTTTTGAGGGGATAACAGTTTAAAGTTATTGGTCCAATACTATTTTTCCTCCTCCCCATCTAACTTGTACTTACAAGTATAATTCTCCCCAATAAGAAATACTTACCTTTGAAGTGACATCTACATATTTGCTAGAACTATATTCAGCTACCGCTTGTCTTGCTTCCTCAAAACCTGGAAGCGTGGATTATAAGTTTACACTGAACTCATCGAAATGTTGTCTTTGCTCTCGTAGTGCAGAGTTTTACTTGCCAGTGCTCGGTGCGTAGCCATTGTATAGTTGTGATTCCAAACTTTCATGAAGGGCATCGATTACTTCTCTTGCTGGCCTCAAATTCCCAAATGTTGTAGGATCACCTTTAAAATGTCAGCTATAAATATTTTTATACATATGTTGGTGGAAGTCGAACGGATATTGTATTGATTATCTCCTTCTACGCTTTTGTTGAACATCGCCTTTTCCCTTTCCTCGACATTTTCGGATCAGTGAGCCTATGTTCCACGATTAGTCTTACTAGGAGTTTTTTTTCAGATTTTTCAATCATAATTTGAGAAAGCAATCTAATTTTATAAGACCAGGATTTTTTGAAAAATTTGCAATGAAAATAGGAAAAGATCATAAGTTAAAATCTGTTCGTGTGGAAAGATGAAAATGCACCGGGCTCATCTTCGAAAGATTCTCTACGAATAGAGAATCTCATGGAATATCTTGATATTAGAATGGATATTCAAAAACGAATATATTTATAATCAAGTCACTCAAAACAGAAAACAGGTTAGGCAGACGAGACAGACGAGAGTCTCGCAGAAGCACCCTGCAAAACAAAATGTTAGACTATGTAGCTTTTTCGTCGATTTGCACTCCTGTCTCAGCGTTTTGAAAGTGAGTGAAAGGAAACAAATGTTTATTCTCGGGAGCTCAAATTTTTGATTGCCCTTTTTCAATCTATCGCACAAATGGCACGAGTAATGGAAGAACCTTCAGCCACTGAAGTTGGACCTCTCTTATGAACGTAAGATGTGATATGACAAAAGAGTAATTATTGGAATCATTCATGCCCATCTTTGTAAGTGGTTCGGTATTCAATTCCACTGTTTCAATCAAAATTTCGGATACTGCTCGATAGAAGAACGTGAATCATGACGTAATCAACCGAGCGTTTAGCGACCAAGTACACTAATTTTCATCATTGTAATTGAGTTCAATTTTCGGCTGTTGGTGATGGACTCATAACTAGAGAGAAACTGTGAATAAGAGGAAAAAAGCGCTGGGCCCTCATGGCACATAACAACGCAATCCATTACCAAGCGAATGTTTTGAGTTTTCGAACTTACAACGAAGAGAAATGTAAAAATCAATGGCCATTCCTCATTCACTCTTCCTCAATGAAGGATGACTCAACTGGCTCAAAATATACATTAAATTATAGTTCGGTTTTACATCGTCTGTGTTGCATGACCAACACGGTAATACAGTGCTGAACGAAGGGGATCTCGCGGGATCTTGGCGATTTGTCTTCGATTTTGATGATGTAGATCTATGAACATAGGCCGCGAGCCACTCCACCCAAGTAAATGGTACCGCGCTGAAAACATTTTGAATTGCCCCGTGGAGATCCTGGTGGTATGTCAAGAGAGTGATAACTAACCGTAAAGTATGCACGATATTTTTGAGGGTATAAGAGTGATGATGTGTTGCCGCGCAGTGCTGCGGTATTACAATCGTAAGTCGAAAACGCCAATGTCAAATTTAAGATATTTTAGCGCTCTCACCTGGAGGTCGCAATTTGAGATTTTATTTTGACGCATTCCTGCTATAATAGTATAAAAAGCCACTATAGCGAAAAATAGTTATATGTAGCTCTGGCGAGGATTCCCATTCTCTTGCGATGCTTTTCACACAGTAAGACTACTTTCCGCTCTCGTCTGTACGCTCCTCGTGCGTGAAGCAATCTCACCCGCGTATACCGCGTCACAAACGTGCATGAAGCCTTGTACTCGCATGTGAAGATCAATTTTTCAACCCTGTGCAGAAAGTTCGTGGTACGCAGCTCTCAAACGCTTGTATCCACCGTAGAAGAAATCATCCAAAAGCAATCCGCGCAAAGCCAGAAGTCGAATAATATGGAGATAAGAAAACTGGGTATAGTTCGGGTGGGGATGAGAGAGTTGCGAAGGGAAGAAAGCGGCGAGTGTCCCGACTGAAAAATTGACCATCAGTGTTTTGAATTTCCATCACAGAGATGCACAACTCTATTAACAAATATCTATGAAAACCAACCTCGATTGAATTCGAAGTGTTCCTTTGATTTAAATCCTACATCTTATGGTTATAGAATTTGTTATCTTTACATGCCAAAAGTACGTTGATCATGTGAAGGGTCCACGGAAAAAAGGGGTTGAGTCCATTTTTGACTTTTTTGAGATGATGATGATTCTCGCTGCTTTTCAATGAGAAGAATATTTCTGCGGATTTCCGTTCCGATCATTTTTGATACAAGATAGGGAAATACATGAAGAGGGTTCGATAAGGACTCGGGATACAAATCAGCGTTTTCCCAACAAAGTGATCTTTGTACTTAGCCCGGTCTCCCCGTGGGTCCTTCATATGAAAAACACCCACGAGTAATGGAGTCAGAGAGCAAAATCATTGGATGAAGAAGGAATGATATCGGTGGTGCCAAAAGGAAGTGGGTTGATTTTTGAAACAATGAGAGGCGCTCAGGTTCTGCGATTCCTGGAGTTTAGTTTTAAGTTTTTGAAACAATTGGTGGCAAATCAGAATTGTAAAAGATGTCTCTACAACTATGGATGGAAACTTGGGAAAGTTCAAATAAAAACTACAATATGCTTTCTCGCTAAATTTTGTGAACGCACTTCCCCAATACAGTTTCGAGAGAACTGATGTCACGATATTCTCAGCGAGGATGCAAATGTCTCATAACAGTTTATCCAGTGACAAAATATTTTGTAGGCCCAAAAAACAAGAGCAGACCGCATTTTCACTTTTCAAAGTTATCCTTAAAAGGAAATTCTTAAGTGACTTTCGAGAGGGGATTCGAATGGACACTAATTTATACAAAATGCTGCAGGTTCTAAGAATCCCGCTAATTCCAATAACTCACCTATTGAAAGAGCTATCATATGCTTCTCTGGATTAGGCTCGACGACTATGTTTTCAACAATCTCCCTTATGGGATTGTGTGTCCTCTTGGCGATCAGAGACGCGGGCACACTCCATCTTTCGCGAGAAGTTGAACACCCCCTAATCGCGTTCACCGACATCTCGAGATGATTCGTCCTCAATGAGATAAAACCATGCAGCGGCAAATTACTTTTAATCACTATTGAACTCTAATAATGCCGAATACTTCCAGTCCACGTTTTGCTACGATCCGAGAAAATGCGTAGAAATTGCAGCCACTGTCGCTTGTATATTCGAGAAGATTCTCCGCTGCTGTCAGATAGCTGCGGAGATACACGTCTGGACAGCGGTTTGCTAGCAAGTGATTTGGTGGACACGGAAGGGGCGACTGGCGATGGCGCGGCAAGTCCGTCTCGGCATCAACTGGTTGGCCGGAGGCAGGATATCTTGCGCTCGCTACGACGGTCCGATGATATGACGTCGTGACTGGAGGACGATTGAACCGGTCCGATTGGTTGGATTGGCTCACACACCTTCTTTTATAATTAGTCATGCTAATCAGTTTTTACGCTCACTTTTTTCCCGAACTTTGAAGTTTTGTACCATTGCGATTCGCAAAAATTTATGTCTACGTTTCACGAGCTACTAAGCTGCGTCTCGTTGAAACCGTGGCAAACGAATGATATTCAGAGACACTTCAAATCCCATGCGTTACAGACGGAGGATTGAGATGCTATGGAATATTGGCATCTGAATTTTGGAACAATAGTACGGTAAGACCTCGAATAATGAACTCCTCGCAACAGCGTGCACTCCTTCCATTATCAATTCTATCATTATTTTGCTAACTTGCGTAGCAATGAGGGTACATAATATAGCCTTAATAGACACTTCTTTTCGGTCTCGGAAGGTTCGCTCACCGAGCTCCCACTGTATTGGGATTCACATCGACCCTTTATTTCGGAATGAAATTTTCTTGTTATAATATTTCGATGACTGAAAGTGAAAAAAAAACTATCCAGAATTTTCTGAAAAAAATGAATTATCCAAAATTTTTTAGCGAGAAAGGAACCATGCAAAAATTTTGGATCAAAAGGAACTATCTCAAATTTTCTATTCGAAAAGGAACCACCCAAATTCCACTGATTGTAAAATGCCAAAAGAAACTATTAAAAAGTTTTCTGTTAAAATAGGAACCACCCAGAATCGTCTAGCTAAAAAAGAACTATCCAAAATTGTAGAAGTCAAGGCCCTCTACAATCAGAAAATTTTGGATAGTTCTTTTCTCGCTAAATGATTTTAGTCGGTTCCTTTTTGAACAGAAAATTCTTGGATAGCTCTTTTAAGACCAGAAAATTATGGATCGTTCCTCTCAGTCCCCAGCCCTCGATTTGACGGGAAATATTTCCACTCCAATTAAAAGATTGCAAAAATTAAACGTTTAACAAAGGATTGATTTAATGGCAATTTATTCAATCACTAAGATTTAAAAATTCATTATTATAGAACGTGCCACACAATAAATTCTTGCTAAACTCGTTCCAAAACGAGTTCGTCATGTAGGATGCTCGATATCGTATTACATATTCCTCTACAGTCATGAAATATTTTTCAGATTCAAATGACGGTCAACCATTGTCGGTCAACTATTCGATTTCAAACTATGAATCAAACAATGAGTAAGTCACAACTTCGAGCGGAAAGTTATGGAAAATTCCAATGAAGCTCAACAAGTTAGCAATAACGCATCGCTGACATTTAGTGATGAAGATGGCTGTGTAATCTATGAGTTCTAGGATGACATCGTCCAATCAAACACTCAAAAAATTTTAGATAGGAACTTTTCCGAAAACTTCATGTTTCTATAAAGTACGACAGTCGCTTGTGGACGTATTAGAAGTATGCTGCAATTCCTCAGCTCCAGGTCAGGGATAAGAATGAAACACCGTAGATGACTTTAGACCGAGAAATTTCTCTTGACAAACGGACAACCGACGTATCCTCTTCCAGCAGCGGAAACTACGAAACTACAACTTTCAGTGCTTGGGGTCTCCAGATAAACTATTAAGAACCACTACGCAGAATCTTTTGAAGCACACGTATGCCACAAATTATACCTGTGCATCGGATTTGCTTCGACGGACACCGAAGAACTGCCGATTTCAGCATGACTTCGAGCATGAGTCCTCCTGACTCTGCACCTGATAGGTTATTTTCGAGAACTGCGTTGTTTTTCTCGTCTTATCAATGCAAAGTGGATGGAAACACGTATTTTTGACGTGGAACGTGGAATGCCGCTTATCCGGATTTCAGGGGCCGCCAACTTGGAGATAACGCGCATATAGTTCCGGGGGCTCGGCCGCGCTGCAGATCGCTTCCACCAGCTTCTCTCGACAGTTTCGTTTTCACTCAGGTCTTGTCCCGTTAACTGTTTACTCCTTCTTTCGTATCATCATTGATCAATCTCTTGACTTTGAAAATTTGCTCAACTCCATGTTTGTGTTTACGCCAGCACAGTGCAAGACTCGAGTGTTATCCTCTTTTCAGAGGTGCGAGGCTGTGAGATCGTACGAACCAATCAGAGTGCGGAGGCGCGTCTCGCCACGTCACATGCAGTCATGGCATACGGACGATACACCGATAAATAATATGCTAATCAAATAAGCCTGCAGATACACGCAAATACCATTCCTAGTTTTAACAACCGCCTTTCCTCTCTTCATTCATGTGCTGTCAATCGATATCTGTGTAGCTATCATTCACATGTTTGATGCAAGCTACAGAATTGCGAAATGAATTTTAATTGGACCAAATGATAATTATATCTGCCATTCAACGGGTCCTCTGCGGTTTTGTAAACTCGTCAATCACACATTGAATAATGAGAACTAAGCTCCGATGCTGTTGAAATTAGGCCTTTATTGGCAAGACACTTTGGAAACGATAAGATCGGACGCATGAATCTTTGGTAGGAATTATTTTCATCAGCAAACCACACTCTAAACGTCCCCAGGTGTATCTTGTGAGTGAAGAATTATCAGGGTATGAATCCCAAGACACGTGTCTCATAACACACGACAACAATCAATTTTCTAGTTTTATGAGAGATTCACAGCTCATAGTTCCAAGATTTAATCCACGGGAGCATGAAAAGTACGGAGAGCTCGATAAAAATGGAAAATTGGACAATATTATACACTGCGATGATAATTAGTCACGGAATTCGCCATTGCTAGTATGTTTAGCGTTTCGCATAAAATGGTACTAGAATGAAGACAGCAGAAGAAAGGAGAGATAGAATGATTTTAATGTTGTCTTACAAATGCAAACATTGGTCAAAGATTTAAATCATCCGAGGCGCGATCGCCAACTTTATCGCGATTTTATTACATTTAAAAGATTGGTCCAACTAAAAAGATATTGAAGTTATGCGATACCCCGCTCAGAACCATCATTTCGGCTCTCAAGGCAGCTGAACCTCATTAGATGGATCAGCGTGTTTGAAGTTTTGTATCAATATTTTGGACCAATGACATGTTGTTTTTAATTAACACATTCGCCGCGGGGGCGGAGTTGGCCTGTCGGATTTCGTGTGCGAGAGTAAAATAATGCAAAATTTTGCGTATATCAGCGTCGAGCATTCTATAAATAATAGGAGCAAAATCTATCCATGTAAATTACATGAACCTTCTTTGAGGCACCAGTGGTATACGCTACACTAGTAAAAGTTCAACTCTTATTTCCTATGTGACGTGGAAAGGAGGTGGCTCAAATCGGCGTATCTGTTGCAGATTTCACAGCTGACCCGAAAAATTAAGCCACTGGTGACCCACGCCGCAGCGAACTCGTTAATTTTGACATCAATTGGCATAAGTTGAAGTATCCAAAACGTTGCGGTCTAGTGAGAAAATATTCTCAAGAGTATCAGACATCATTTAATGTGAATTGCTTACGGTTAGTACAACCCAATGCGGGGAAAACATACGAGTATTTGCTTGTTCATGTAAAAAATAGATCTCAAACAGTGACTCATCGTTTTGGATTCTTTTGTTTCTCACATGCATGGTGCTCGTTTACTTAAGGCCATGTCGTAGCCGTGCATCCGACGCGTGGGTAGCCGTTTTCACCGCATTTTCCATTATTCTTGAATCCCTTAGAGATTTGGATCAAAA
>JAPYYZ010001304.1:0-15597 GCA_030522705.1 Eretmocerus eremicus
TATACATGGCGCAACTATACATGTACATATATATATCGGACATGACGTTCTCCGGACGTTCCGGGATTCCTCGAGCACTTCAGCGATTTGGACCAAAAGAGGAGTAGAAAAACGTTCTGCATACTCAAATCTACATGATGCGTCCACTCCTCTTTTGACCCAAACCGCTAAGGGATTCGAGAAATCTGGGAACGCCTTCCGTGCGGCGGACAATTGCACGGCTCCGACGTGACCTTAACTGCTCCACAATTCATCCGATACAATTTGTGAACATTATAAAACACATCGCATGGGTTGCACCTGAGGCGCAGCCAAAGGGGGTATGTGCGAGGTCCGATCGTCTGCTCTCGTGGGGTATGCGATACACGCAACTAATCAGCGGCAACATCACTTCAAAATATTTAGAGAGACCTTTGGGCCGGAATTACATGGATGGCAAGATCTCTCGACGGAGTGGCAAAAAAACTCGATTGGGGCGTTTTGATTGGTCTGTTGATTCCCGTCGAAGGCAATCTACCATTACGTCAAATTTTTCCGCGTGAATTATTCCGTCCTTCGCGATGCAATTGACTCAATACTTGTTGCTGATGCAAAAGTGTAGACTCAAGAAATTCATTTTTCATTATCGATATTAAAATACTAATTCTTGAAAAACTCGACCCAAAATCGTATCACAAAAGAAAAAATGTGCCTGATGGGAAGAATATCCGGGTATAAGAGTCCATCGTCACTCCATTGAATTTCCAGAGAGCAATAACATGAGTCAAGGATCAAAGGTACGCCATCCGTTGAGTGTGAAAACGAGAAGAAAAGATGAACGAAAAATGCTTTCGGCGCGGCCCCTTCACTCCTCTAGAGTCAAACCGCATTGGAACTTATGCCTCATTGTCGCAGCTCAACAAGATTATCGAGACGGTCATTCAAGCTGTCTGCTGAACCGAATGAGGGGAAAAATAAATATTTTGAGAGCGCATTGTACTGTATCCAGCAGATGTGGCCACCAATTTTGTCACCGGCAGCTACACAGATAAGAGGTAGGTTCTATGGTTTTTGACTCCTCGCCTTTGCGATAGAAACGTCCAATCGGACCCGCCCAGTTATGAGTTGGATGTTGACTTCACACAGACTTCACGACTGTGAGTTACCTCGCCTTGATGAAATGCTTTATGTAAGCATGATGCATACTTATATCAATCATGTAGCCATTTTCACAAATTAAGAAGTTACTCGTACATTATGTCACGTAATAATTATTACTGGAAGACCAAAGACTTCTCTCAAAGTTCTAAGGTCAAACTGATTCGTTTCTGGGAGAGTGAGTATCAAGTGTTGTGGGTATATAATTTTTACAGGGAAAGCAAAAACTTTTTTTAATTAAAAGAATCTTACCTGCGCGAATGAGGCTATGTAAGTAAAGATCCCAAAAAACACCTCTACATCGCGCTAACTCATCAGTACGTTGCTATGAATATATATATTCTTGCAAAAGTTTCCATTACCTCATTTTTATGTTATAATAGATTTATCATAATCAAAATCGTTAATGTGGGAACTTCCTCTACATTCAAAAGTATTTTTTCATAAAGAGGGATGGGAGAATAATTTTCACACATCTCCTCGAAAAATTTGCACATTTGATAGAAGTAAGACAAGGACATAATTTTTATGTGAAAACTTTTTCTGCAGAGAATCATGCTTAGAATGTTCTCAAACTCCAGCTGTGTATCAATTCATCCAGGGAATTCAATGACTCATGAATGGTATCGCAAGGAATTTATTATTTAGCACTTTTGTACGGTTTAAAATTACCATGCTATCGAGATGCTTCGTTCTTTTCCAATTAAAAGAAATTTACAGCTCCTGCCATCATTGGAATCAGAGGTATATTATTATTCCAACTCATGAGTCCACAATGCATCCACAATCCAGAATATTACAAGGAGTGATTGCAATTGATGCAAAACCGGTCAATTTGTCATCACCTGTTCGTGATGTGCTCATTAAAAAGTATGAAGAATTTTTAATCAAGATGTTCGAACAATTTTCATCTTGTTATTACGAAAATATGCGAGGGTGTAGAAGAGAATACATATCATTATTTCTAGAACGAACATAGATCATTCAGCGATAGGTCAATTCAGTAATAGAGATCCACCAAAAAAACTCTACTATGAAGCTATTAGGCATTCTCAGGTCTTCACAAGCGTACTAAGGTTTCAGATATAGCTCTTGTTAATGAAACCCGAGTGAAACACCAAAAAATTACCCTCAAAAATTAATGAAACTGAACAGCTTGCATCTTGAATCCACATCGTAAAATTTGTACTCAGCGGACCCGTGTTCATGCCAAGAAATATAGCATCTTTAGGGAAAGAAGCAATGCCGTAATAGATTCGAGCGCGGCAGAGTTTAAGACGTGTTGGAGGACCATGGGCTCGAATCTCGGATTCAGAAGTCGGACCACGCTAAAATATGTAAGCAACGACCAAAGAAACGTGACCATCATGCCTAATTCTTGCATACAAATTGCAAGCAGTATTAACCCGTTGACTGTTCCGACGTATAAGGCCTGTGATATCTGTTGGAAGAATTTGGAATTCTCTGGTAACAGTATCACTCGAGATTACATCAAGCAACCATTTTTATATTGTCCAGTCGTCATTTGCATCATCTTATTCGAATGAGGTTCAGAAGGACAAATGAAAATGAGATTTAGTAAAACTATCGATAAGCGTGATATAGTCTCAGACTCTGTTCCTATTCAGACCCTTGACGAATAATAATTATGGAGATTTTTAAGAGACAGAGGAACCTTAAGAGACTCCAAAAAATGAATTCGCAAAGGAGAACTTGATGGATAGGGGACCGTAAAATTTCATCGTCAGTCTCTAGATCTTGTTACTCTTTATCTCTCCATGCTAAGGGATCTTATGTATTTCTCAGACCACGCCTCGCAGCGTGGCTTGCATGAGACGCTGTATGTTGACGACGAAAAATTCAGGGTGAGGTGAGACAAAAACGTAGAAAATATAGAAAAATATACTACGATTGTGATACCCATTCTCATTCCATCAATCTGTTCCCCGTCAGAAATTCCGGACAATTGGAAACATATTCGGCAGGTTCATGAGGACTCATTCACGAGAAAAAGGCCGGCTGAAGAGAATGGATCAAAAAAAATCTGCCTCCTTACTCAGCTATTGACCTTATTATACTCGAGTTTTTCTCAGACATACCCAGAACAGAATCGCAATGATTTCCCAATAGCGCCCTTTCTTCGTAACCAACACCCATTCAAGGGATGAGACAGCATCAGCCAAGAGTCACACGCATTATTTAGACAGGCTGTCCTCCTCTATTGTCGATTTCGCCTTTAGGGCGCGCTACCTCGAGAGCCCGTCGCTCAGTATATATAATATGTATATGTGAGAGACTCTGGACTGTAGGCATTCCGAGAAAAATAGGATCATTTTTCCTTTGAGCCCTCTGAAAAGGTCCTTGTGCGTCGTGAGATCCATATAATATTCTCACTTGGAATAGCAAAAGGAGCATTGCTGATGCGCTCTTGATGCCATTCAGCAGACTCATCGAGTCGTTTTGGCTCGAAATGTGAAAGAGAATCCTCCTCGGAAGGCGATCACTAACCTCATAAAGTCGAGGCAACTTTTTACACGGCATTGAGGAGAAGGGATTAATAGAGTGCGAGCAACGTTCAAAAGTCGAGTGTTCACGCCTCGAGTGTCTTGCCATGTGCAAGGTTTTGTGAGACTGGCAGGTATGAAAGCCTTTTTACAAAGCTCATGATACATTTTTCTCTCGCTAAACTCTGGTCCTTTTGGAATTCGAGTAGACTCTCTTGAAGGCGATTGAATATCTTCGCGAGAGTTCAACTCATGAAAATACGAGTATCATTTCAAAGACACAGATTAGATGCTCCGCAGTTTCCGGGCTCACCCCTATATCTCCTTTCAATTCTGGAGTGCCAACAAATGACAAAGCTACCGGGTCCGTTATGATTCAACTTTTGTATCGAAACGATCGAGTTCCTCTATAAGGTTAGATCTTGAAATGCATGCTTGAGGTGGCTCACGCGGTAAGAAAGATACAGATAGCTGAACGGAAAAGAGATAGACGCCAGAGAGTATTTTAGAAATTGAATATCTCTTGAGTAAGACCACCAATTTCGATGCAACTTGACATTAATGCTCTCAAAACCCTAAACTTCAGAAATAATTCATCTTTCAAATTTTCACTCCTTTCATTTATCGATGCAATTATTGTAGAATGAGATATCTCGAAAAACCAGGTTCATGATCTTTGCGCAATTTCACAGGGATTTTTCTCTCATAATGACTTATCAGCACGAATTTCTTCAGATTTTTCTCTTGTTCTGTTTTTGCGATATTCAAGCCGAAGGCTGGATACCTGTCTTCCTCGTGTAAATCGTCAAAACTTGGAGGATTAATATCTTGGAAACGAAGCTGAAGACCCTCCTGAAATTTTGATATGTCCTTCAAACTCATGGAATCTTTCAGTATGCAAAATTTCAGCGATTTCTATTGTTAGGAAAAATACCACCTAAACCACCTTAAAATGTGTAGGGTAGTTTTCGCTTCTCAGAAAACATATGCTGCTAAAACGGATCGGGAGAATCATCTTCGAAAGCAAATATTACAACATTTTGAAGTCGTAAATATTTCCTTCAGGCGTCCGGATTTTCCAGAACTGACTTGGTAATTGGTGGATCCTCTTGAAATTTTGGAGACTTGTAGAGAATTACCAAATCGAAAGCGGAGTTGATTTTGCATCTTTCTTATTGAGTATCTTTTTACTTGTGATTTTTTAATTACGCATGTATCATATTTCCACAATTTTTATATTCATTTATTTAATACATCCACGGACATGAATGCCCTCATACAAAGGTTTACAAAGTAGGAAAAAATCTATAAAGGCAACAAACCTCCATTTATATTGTAAAACTGTGCTACTTCTTTTTCGTTATCATTCAAAAATACGAAAGAGATAATTATGCAATGTTTCGATGTTCTGAATCGATTGGCTGAAACAGATCCCTCGTTTATGTCCTTATTATTTTTTTCAACAAATTAATTCCGGTAACTTTTAAAATTATTTGTGAAATTCATTGAATGAAAAATTTGTGTCGACCAATCGATTCAGAACTTTAAAAAATGATTTAATCATCTTTTCAGTATTTTTGAATGATAATGAAGGAGAAATATCAACTTTCATGATTTGAAAATTCTGGAAAATAAGATAATACACGCGGTATTGAAAAATGACAAGTCAACATATGCTGAATATGAAGGCCGAAAATCAACCAAAGTTTCGACTTGGTGGTTCTGTATGAGCTTTCAAAACTTTAAGAGGATCGGTTCATTCCAGAGTTTAATTGAACCACAGAAAATAACTCACACAGCCACGGAGGGAAAACTAGACAGAAGGGCGATGGTGTAATTTTATGGAGGAAATGTGTGAAGTACAGTTGATAAACCGTGCCAAGAGGAATAAGAAGAGTTTTGTTCCATATCGCTAAGAAGTATACTATAGAGGAGAAAAATGGAACATCAATCTAGCAATGATTTAAGATTTAGAAAAGAATGTATCGTTGTAAAATTACGAAAAGTGACGGGTAAAATGTGTGATGTGAGCGACAGTCGATGTATCTTGCCAAAAAAAGAAAGGAGTTCTTTGTTTCATGTACATATGAAACAAAGTATGCATAATAGACATGTCTATTATACATACGATGAGATAGGGCTTTTTAGTTCTCAGGCGTTGACTCTCGCTTTGAGTTTATTCTTTGTGAAAAGAACGAGGTCGAATTTTGCACAAAAAATACCCTGATTGAAATAATCCACGGAGGCAACTCATGTAGGATTCTCTGTAGGTTCCACTGGAGGTTCCCCATGAAGAAGTTCCAGGATGTCACGCGTATTATCACCCTCTACCTTATGAAATTAATGTGGAGATCCATCCTAAATTTTGTGATTTTTTCATGAAAATTCAAAATTCTATGAGATGGTAGTTCCATTTTCTTCCACCCTTCGAACTGGATACGGAAAATCCCTCTTGAATTGATTGATCAAATGCAATGAAGTTCATCTATGAAGTCTGGATGAAACTCTTCGAGACAATATGACAAAACCAAGCGCCCTGATGATATTCGAAAAAATATACATAATGAATAAAGCATTGATCACCGTGGGACTCAATTTCTTCTTCACATAAAATGTGCATTCACACCAATATTCGAAAGTTCGATGTATGACAGCTCCTCGATCAATCTGCAAATTAATAGAAGAGATTATGAGTTCATTGCAATGACGCTGTAAAAAATTCCGGGCCCAACTGGTTGAAGTTTCCACATCAACCAATGGCTGAAGTTTGAAGAATGGTTGAAGTTTTTTCCCAAACAGTAGTTAAACTTCAACCAGGTGGTTGAAGTTCAACCGGTGGACCAGTTTGTAGGAAATACTGTTATTGCTGTCCAAATTAATCCATTTTCGTATTGAGCTTGCTATTGCATGATAATAAAGCTACAAAAAGTCTTGCTTGCAATCAATTTTGGATCCTCCTCTATCCTCGGTAATACCATTTTGTCTTTTATCATGTCCACACTTTTTATTTGCTCCTCTTGCTCCTCTGACATGTTGTTGATTCTCCTCTTTCCTTGAAATGGAACCACTGGCTTTTACGATGGCCATATATAACTTAGGTGCTTAATTAATGATGCTGCGAGAATGGTGCAAAAGACTCGATTGGCCGCCAAATTTACGTCACCCCTATTACCTAGAATCATTTCTCGGCTCATAACAGTTCTCAATTTTTCCGTGTCTTTCTTGGTTGCTTCTCCTTGGTTCCTTTCTTTCGTCCTTTCTCAGTCTTAAATTTGGCTGATTTACATTTTATGGAACAATAATAGCTGAATAAATTTAAAGATACGTTGTGGAACCACATAATTACATAAAACCGACGCATCCGACTCCTAATTTGAAAAATGTTGTCCTTTGCTTACCAATTATCGCCGCAAATGTAACACGAATGTATGAGGTTGAAGTAGCATCGAATGATCTACAGAAGAATTTACAAGAAACTTGATGATCTTGCAAAAACAACTGTTTGCCTCGCTTGAATCATATACGTGTCTACAGCTTTGGAATGAAGGTTCCTACGTACAATTATCTATTTTATAGCTCAGCCCTCAAAGGGCACACTGGGATCATTTTGCCCCCATAGAAAAGTAGGATTGTGCCTAAAGTGATCTGATTACCCTCTTCCGAAGACTATTTTCAATTTTCAATCATTTTTTCCTGGTCTAAGGTGATCAAAATCTATTTATCAGGTCTCAAACTCAAAGTGACTCACGTGCCCTGTGCAGGTGGGATCATGTTCTTCAAAATCATGCTCTACACGAGTTCCTTCCTTGGACTATACGTGAGAATGTAAAAGTGTGCCCGATATGGGTTAATGTTCTTTATTTTTGGAAAGGGTCCCGAAATCAATTGTTTTTGACTCCGTGATGATCTTATACATGAAACTCGGGGAACCGATTTTTAGATAATTCCTCGGAAATACACTAGATTATTAGGTTATACGGACGCTCGTTTCTGAGTGACTTTGAATCTTTGAATACTCGTTTGAATACGTCGAGGAAAGTTAATCTTATAAGATTGCTATCTCGAGAGCTTGACCCTTCTTGAAATCACAATTACAAGTACCGGAGATAAATTGGATATCCAGTTTTGATCGAACATGAGCGAATGATTGAATACAGTCGTCCCTGTTTTTACGCGGCTAATACGTTCCGTGAAAGCACCGCGTAAAAAAAACCGTATAAAAAAAGACATTGCGCTTATGGAAAACAGGGTAATTCGTTCCACGCTAGAGCTAAATTACGAAAAAAATCGCTGGAAACGAGAAAGTCGGTGAGATTTTACGTCAAATTTATTAATACTTGATATTAGCTTGGAATTAGAATTAAATTTTTGAGTACTGCTTCTCTATTGTTCTTAGGAAACGCGAGGCGCTACAATTTTGGACGAGAGAGTGTGAGTAATTTTTATCATTCCAAGATTAAAGGATATGAAACCTTGAGGATGAGTCATGAATATTTCTACTCGACAATTCTTCCGCGATTTCACTTCTTTCTCTAATTTAAATTGATATTTCCTTGATGTAAAATCAAGAAGTACTCGACATATTCCCCCTGGGTCTGGCCATTTTCTTGAATAGTCTATCTCTTACAATTTTGTGCATCTATGTATATCGTCGAGTATGTGTAATCCCTATGCATCTACTGAGAGTCAGTATATAGGAATAAAGTTTTGGTTGGAAAACTCATACTCGCCAAGTTATACTTTTTAGAAAAAGTAAATGAGAACGTATCTTACTTATGGAATCTAGCAGCAACGGTACAAATTTTATCTCCAGCTTTGAGTTGGTCGAGAATTTTGATTTTGTTTTCCAAATCTGATACATTTCTAGATCTCTTCACAATCTTATCGTCTGAGAATGATTATTTCCTTTTGGAGGCCATCGCGTCGAAGTAGGAGGTTTTGTTCACATTTGAACATTGGCGCCGTTCGCGGTCATGGGTTTTCAAATTCACACGCAACTTCGAATCAGATATTGAACCGCGTAAAATCAAGGAAAATTTCCGTGTAAAAACAGGAATGGTATCAATTGTCGATCCGCGTAAAATCAGAACCGCGTAAAAAAATTCCGAATAAAAACAGGGACGACTGTATTATGTGAAGCATCTTTATTGTTTAACGAATGCATAAGAATGTCAGAGTCATCAATGAATGATCTGCAATGATGCATATGATATAAAATCTAAAGGAAGCAACAATTGTCCCTGAATTCATTTTGTAAAGGAAATATTCTTTCGTTATATTACGTTATGGAAAGTTAACTTTCGTGCATGAGTAAATTGTTATGTTGTCCGTACATGAATGAGTTATTATGGTATAGGTAAAATAAAAATTCACTCATTTATTCGCGTTAACATTCCGAAAAGGAACAAAACGAAATTATATTTTCTTTACAAAATAAATTTGGGGACAATTCCTGCTAGAAAGCAACCGCGTGAAGCTTATCATATCTCGCAGATATGCTTGTCAATCAACTGCACATACCTCAAAAATCAAGAAGAGAAGAGAGAAGAATCAGGATTTTGCCACACGAACAAGATTGAGGCTTAGAGGATTGAAATGGTTACACAGTTGGGATTGATCATAAATCCTTTGCAGCTTCAATGAATCCCAGAGAATAATTGTTCTACTTTGTTGTTGATCTGTAGACAAAAAGGTGAAAAACTAGCCTATTTCAATTACTCAAAAGTATCTAAAATCGATTTTGATCGAGAGCAAGATCATCATTGTAACAGAACAATGTAAGTCCATGCTCTACAATAATTCCGTAAAAATCAAACACTAACTCACCCGATCTGAAGTCATCTAGAACTTTCATCGTGAGAAAAGCGTCATTGTGAAATTCGAATGTAGGTATAACCACGGGCCTTGACGATCGAAATTATGCGTGAAATTTACTCACGTGATTCCACGGGTGGTTCGCAACTCGAGACAAGCCGATGAAATCACGTGCTCAATAATGTCTTGAAATCTCTCATCAGCAAATTAACATTCTATCGCCCGATGCAGCAGCAGCAGCAGCAACATGCTCTGCAGAGGCAGCACCGTGGCCCAAGTGCTCTCCGGGTATCATCGTTCAGCACGTATCTCACGCATCAATACATAAAATCGCGGATCACTCGTGCTCGAAGGTGTCCGTGGAAGAATTGACGGCCCGCATAAAACGTCAGGTTCATTAAATGCGGAGACGTTATTGTCATAATTTATTATTTAATAACGGTCTAAGAGGGCTATTAAGAGGCGGACGGTTTCCAAAATGCCACTATATTTATTGCGACGTATCTCTGCTGCACGATGTGCCTCCGCTTCCATGCTCGTAAAACAACATGAATAAAGGAAAAGAATGAGAAATGAGAGAGAAAGGTATACCGAAGACTGGCAGAGTGAGATGATAGATGGAACGAGAGAAATCTAACGATACCTCCGAGGCAAATATGAGCCCCGATCGCGATCTCGCCACGCTCGCCGGAAATTCCTACTTTCATACGCGCGGGCTCTCCTCTGCCCGATGATTTCAACATATTAGCCGCCCAATGACCCATAAACAGCACCCACACGTGGCTATTTACAGCCAAACTTAGAACTCCTTGCTAATGACACTCACAACATTCTCAAGCTCATTCATGGTCCTGGCGGTTCTGATAATATGTTTGAACAAAACATTAGCCCTTGTGAAACTTTCTTGAAAAAAGGGAGATTTTAACGTCAGATCTTGAATATATTAGGGCATACGAGTCGTTTATTCTGTAGAAGATTTTAAGGTATTTTGATATAATGTAAATATTCATAGGTGATGTGCTGATACAAAAATAATCTGTGAACTCAATCTTCTTATGCTTCACGATTTTGTCAAATTGCCCTAAAATGCACGTTAGATACTTGGAGATTCTAAACTCTGTTTCGGTTATGTCGAATTCATTATGCACATGAAATTTAGTGACATGTGGGGTCCCGATCTTGTGCCGTCTGTAAACAAAAGACAAAAGGGCGCATGTTGCGTTCCACAGGTATGGTATAAAAAGTGGAACCGAGCCTCTATTAGCAGCACCAGAATCCTCGAACAATTAATTGAATGAATCAAACGTTTTTTGAGTAGTTTATATCTCACTATGGTGTGGATTTATTTGATCTGCGCGGTCATGTAAAAATACCAACACAAAAGACGAAAAATTGAAGCATGCATTTCATGAGTCGAAGTACCCGTAAAGCGTACATCAACCGTGCACATATTATGACACACAATATATCCTGAGAAGCAAAATTAATTGCCTCTCACCATGTGTACGTGAGCCTCTCTCGGCCCATTCACTCGATCGAGAGCCTCACCGCTTCATTCACGAGTGAAAAACAATCCAGTTACATCGGAACACGCGTCTTCATTCATCAACAACGCCCGAATGGAGCGCCCACATACACGAGCATATCAGCGCGGGCCAGCGAGCGGCTCGTGAGCTGCGGTAAGCATAACGAATGTTGGCGAGCCCATTAGCCAGATTATTAAATTTTTTGGTCTGACGAGAGGCGAAGGCTTCGACGGACACGAGTAATCCCGCGCGAGCGTATATACTTACTGCGCGGTATGGGTTGCACCGTATTCGTGGCAGCGCCAGGTTTCGCGTTTAGGCAGCCATTAGATCGAGATTTACGTCGAGCCGTAACTCATCGCACTTATTTGTTCCTCTTTCGGTCTCTCGCCTCGCTGCAGCAAACGGCTCCAAATGCAGCCTGTATATGCAAGCAGCACGGGCTCCACCTCGCGCATATCCTCGCACATATTCTCATATAATCCTTGTCTCGCTCCCTTTCGTCTTCGCTCCCTGGCCCCTAGCGCATTTCTCTCCTCCTCTCGCTATCTCATTTTTCAATTTTTCTCAACAGCAACTTTCACCGGCGGCATTCTCGTTATATACATGTTGGCTGAGCCCTGTCGACTTGTCCGTCTCCATCAACCCAGACGTGCAACATCGAATTTATGGAGAACGGACACTTTTATACTCCTGTGCCGAACATTCTTCGCAAAATCTGCCCGAGCCCCGTACCCAAATCGCGCTGAAATTCTGACTTGATTATCCTAACGAGAAGGCGAGCGTTCTTTTCCAGAGCCAATCAGCATGGCTACTGATGTATGACGCACAGAACAAGGTGTGAAACGTGGCCAATCCGAGACTAGTTTACCCAAACAAAATTGAACAAACAAATGGAAAACACTGCCGAAAACCAGTAGAAAATGATTCATTGAATGAGTTGTTTTCCTTTGCAACTTATTCTCAAATCATCATTCGACACCTTCGTTCTGTGATCTCAAAATCATGCCCGCTTATTGGGTTGTTGGGAAACGATGAAAAAAATTATTTCTCACATCAATTCAAAGATGGTAGCGTTAATCAAGAGCTCTGATTGATTATATCTTTCACGTTTTCTCAATGTTGTATCGGGAGGAGTGACTCCTTGATTGTAACTTTTTGCGAATTGCAAAATTTGATATTTTGTTAAATCAATACATGGAGTCGGTATCATACCCAATGTACCTAATTCGAGGTATCTGTCTCGTGCGCCTCTAACGGTTTTCCTTCTGAACTCGATGATGCTAATACATAAGTACACCTATATTGATATTTCAGTACTCTACGCTAGCATCATCTCTAGTTCCACTATCGTCCGCCTAATGCTTTTTGCAATGGACTCCCACCTCGAATTCGGACATCCTATACTTTTTCGCCGTTAACTCACGGAAATAACATTCATCGAGTATTTCTCGTCACGCCCTCTCAAACATCTCGGATATATTCGATGAAATTCAATATCGACTAGATTGGCCAGATGGGATAGACTATGTGCACAGGTTTCATTACAGAGCAATAATTGACTAGACGGTGACTAGAGAGTGGTCTAACCCTCATAACGATGATCAAACACGTAAACGTTCTGACACTACCTCCTACTACCTCACACATCTTCATGTGCTAGAAAATGACTGAGGGAAGTTGTATAGAACATGGACATTTCAACTTTTTTACCAAATGAGGATGACTCCTATGAGAATGTAAGAGTCATGTAATAGTCGTCTGTATCCGACAAAAAAGTTGATATATCCATGCTCCATACAACTTCCTTCAGTCATTCTCAAGCAAATGAGGTGTATGAGGTAGTATGAGGCAGTATGAAGTAGTATAAGTTAGTATGAGAGTGTACCCCTTATTGCGGTACACTATTATGTATGATAGTGCACCACTCTTTTTTTCACGAGTGATGTATTTCCTGAACTGCATTAGCTCAAATACCGCTGGTAAAATTTAATGGAATCTCAGCTTATTTTTAAACGATGTATGGAATATTACCAAACAAATCAAGAAGCCCTGTGTTGGGCCACTCTAGAATCGATGGGAGTGACAATACTAAAATAGTGAACTTACAATTAGTTTCATGTCTTGGTATGAGAGATACAGCTCTGTAAGAGCTATGGGCACCAAGTGAACACGCAGCAGGTAGGGCACACAGAAACACTTTATTTGGGACTTGTAAGGATTCGTATCGATTCACAAACTCAATATACAAATATGATGATTCTCAGAGTGAAGGACAAAGTGACCAAACTTGGATGAGGCTCGTACCGAAAGGAAGCAGCAGCAGCTGTCTCGTTGATAACAACAGGCTCGTGTTGCGTAGAGTTGACTCGCGTGGATTAGAACATCTTCATGGCATATTTCTGCATCATTTTGTATAAGCATATTTCCAACATTTTTCATCCGACTTTTAGCTCCATTCAGATGGGATCCATGAGCGTGGAGCTGAGAGATACTCTCAGCTATTATAGCACGTCACCTAATGCCAATTACAAGTTTCACATCGATCAGGGGGGCCTAAAGTTTAGGGTGGAGTCTGAACCACCGAGCCCGCCGTAAAAGCATATGAGAAAAATCTATGAAATACAATTTATACAATAGATTGGATGGAGGGAATCAAGAGTACAGTAGAACTTTCAATAGTGAACTCCTTGAGAACTCGAAGATTTTTGGCTATAGTAAGGCCTTACTCTCGTAAGGACCATTGGAAATGAAACTCACCCTAATGAAAATTTGTATACACCTATTGAAAGATGGTCCACTATTCGAAGATTTACTGTTCCTACTTTCTTTTGCCTTTGGGTATGGAAATAGCATTCTCCGCGAATCCTCATTAAATCGCTTTATCGCTTTGTATTGAACACATGAAAACGTTACACCTCTCCAGTTAATTCGTTGGATTTAGAAGAAAAATGAAGAAAAAGTCGCAAGGATACAAAAAAGGGGAGGATTGAGAATTTCGGATTGGATTTACATGTGTTGAGATGAGATTTGGTTGTCCGGTTATAAACTTTTATAATCTCATTCGACAAAATAAATGGCAATTTAATGATGTCAGTAGATTTTGCTTTTGTTGCCAAGGCAATCCAATAAGCCCTGAAAGATAACAATCTCTGTAACACACGACCACAGTAGAGGTCTGAAACCAATGAGCGAAAATCTCAATCAAGCTGGCTCCAGCTATTTTGATGAAATCCGAATCGACTTCAAAATTGGACCATTGATGAAACCGGTTAAAGAGTGAAAAAGAATATGCAAGATCTAATTCTAAGAAATACTGAGTAATGGCGCAGTGCTTTTCAAAATACTAGTCGGTGATAACCGCACAAAATTTTCACATCGTCTGTATTAGTATCGATCGTAACGTACAAGGGATTGCCGAGCAGTCCGGTTGACCAGTCGAAGCCAAAAATACTATTACAGAATCGTACCACCCGAAATATGAAGAATTCAAAGCATCTTTGTCAAATGGTCTTCCTATTCTATGGAGACACAATCAGAAACAACAGAAACCTTAGCATTGGCTAAATAGGCCCGTGTTGAAAATCATATGTGTGTATATAGACGTACTGGCGTTACCAAGTTTGTTGACTGCAGGATCTCCGAAAAGGAGGCCCATTTGACAGAGATACTTTGTATTCTTAATTCCAGGTGATACGAGTCTGTAAAAAAAATTTGGTAGAGATTGGTCACTTGGATGTCTTGGCCTACCCTCGTCAGTTCACAATATAAGTCCATTTTCAGTTGAATGTACATAAAAAAAGCATTGACATATTTTTTGACAGGACTTCCTTTGATTGAGATAAGATTCCCGGGATAAGTGAACGATCAAAAGGACCACGATGAAAGTTTTCGAGAGATTCGGAAATGTACGAGTGTTGAATTTAACAGTGATGGGTCTGTTCTGTCACGCTGGCATGATTTTCACCCTCGGGGGCGGAGTATCCGTCAGAACTGATGCGTCCAAACAGAATTGGTAGCCTATAAGTCTCCATATATCGGATTCAATGAATATGACACGAATGACCGTTGTCATAACTCTGCCGGGCTGTGATGTCTCACCTAAAGTGTATTGAGATGAAATTGGAAGTGTTTCTGAGTATATCTACAGCCACTCTCTATGGTCCGGGACCGATTTGGTTCAACACAGAACTTTATGGCTCGACTGATGGATTACTAAGAATATGGGGAATTTATACCATATGAAATGCTGAATCTCACTATAATACTTTAGGGAAACTGTATTTATTCATCATCTCAAGTCAAATAATGAATTCCCGTGATGCTTAGATAGCCGCGGGTGTATACCCGCATGACATAAATGATGTACGCATGTCATTACTATTTGACTTGAAGCTTCAGGAGACATATTTGTACCACCTTATCCTCTGGAGCGATCATTTATTGGAATGTCAGAGCATTTTACCAAATTGATTGACTTGGGTACGCGAATCACACGAAGAATGAATGAGCATCTTGTTAACAAAGTGTAGTCGCTTATGCGTTTTTCCGATATTACTCAAAATTGAAGTAAGATTCATTAAAAAAAAAAAAAAAAATCACCTAAACGCGGCGAA
>JAPYYZ010001305.1:0-15940 GCA_030522705.1 Eretmocerus eremicus
AGGTGTGGGCTGATGTACGAGATGTTGGGTAGATAGTAATGAGGACGATGAGTTTGTCTGTTGTTGGTTATGAAACTGAGTAGGTAATAACGGAGGAGATGTATTTGCTTGATGCTGGGTTTGCGGACGTGGTTAATTTGGAGGAAGTTTCAGAAGGTCACCAATAGAGTGAATCGGTACGAGAGGAGCCTTTATACTCGATCTCGCTGGGCGCATGTATCCAAGTTCTTTTGCTTTGGATTTAGCAGCGCATAGTAGTTCGTACGTCGTACGAGGCCATAATGGTGTTATGAAAATTTTCAGATCCCCGCCATTTCCAAATACTGTTTTATCTCTCAGTAGACTCGCTCTTGAAACAATTTCATTCCGCAAACATGACGAAATGAGCTTAATAACAAGTGATGATACATTTAATGCTTGACGGGTGCTTGTGGCCTGTGAGGATGTAGATGGAATATTAGAGGGCCAGTTTCGAATAGATGTTATGAATTTAACACTCTCACTCATACCAATAGCATTAAAAACATGCTGAATAGCGAGCGAAGGATTGCTCTCAAAACTACGTGGGATACCGGAAATGCGAAGCTCACAGGAGTCTGTCAGCACTTCGTTTGAGCTAATGTGGAATAGGGTTTCACGTAGCTCAGTGATCTATTCACTCGTTTCACAATTAGCTAACGTAGTAGATGATTCGAGTTTGTCAAGACGCTCTGAAACTGAAACAAGACGTTCATTGATAGACTCTTTGAAGGGCTGGAATTCTTTTTCATTCCATGCTGAGAACCAACCAGGCATTTGATCCATTTCTGAAAGGTCTGAACACGATATTTTCTCAGCTCGGGAATACGCAGGTGAAGGAGGCGAGCGATGCTCAAGAAGACGCTTGCGACTAGGTTCAGAGATCTCAGCTCTTGGTGGAGTTTTCAGTTGTACCTGTACAGGTTCAGTGGGAGAAGTGATTGGAATCACAGTGTCTTGTGGAGGGTCTCATGCAGCAGAAAGTAAACTGCTCGGTTTTGAAAGTTTGGACGGTAATTCTACAGGATTACTACAGTTTGCGCATTGATATGTCGTATGATTCCAGCGCCATGAACCCTTGAGACAATTTGTGTGAAAGAGCTTACTGCATGTTTTGCACTTGCGGTAGGATCTATTACCCTGAGCAATCTCCTTGTTACATGCTATGCAAAAGCGATCATTCATACCGCGCTCAACTCAGATTCAACGCAGCTCATGTAATTATCAAAAATGCAATTTGTGACTAGAGACTTGAAGACTAATATTAATAAAAAATGCAGATCAGCACTGACTCTCGCAGGAAGGAAAGAGTCGACACACAATACAATAGTACGCGCCAGGTGTCTTCGGTATGTACGGTGCGTCTTGGATATATGCGTGACTCGGTGTAAACAAGAGCAGCTTTGGCGCGCGTTGAACGGATTCTATGTGACTGACGGAGATACTCATAGAGCGCGATACAACTCAATCAATGCCGAAAAGTAAACACTCGCGTTTGAACAATCTCGCAGCTGATTTGCACTTCAGCTAATTCGCAAATGAGAAAAATGGATAAACGAGATTAATCTCACTTTGAGCACGCACAGAAAGGCAGAACTGATACGATAGCACTCACATACATACTTACATCCTCGATAGCACACATTGTATGAAGGTACCTTGCTGCGAGAACTATATTGTTTATTAAAAACACTTTCCTCACTAGTTGTCAGTCGGCGTGTGGAGGCACATCTCAAACAACCGCTGCGACGAATTGGTACAGGTGGCTTGTGGGATGAAGTTCCAACAGCAGGGCAGTTGAGTAGCAGGTCACAAGTATGAGCAGTTTGCCCGCATTCACAAGCAGAGCAGACAGAAAGATGGCGACGCTCCGTGATTGACTGACTCGACTTCTGACATAGGCAAATTTCCTCACCCTGGCTCAGAGAGGACGAGCCATGCTGTGTATGCTCGTTCAGGTGAGAGCAAGCTGGTGAAGGAATGCCTGCAAATGTGTTACTCCCTCTCAGGAGTGTAAAATAATTGATTAACTTAGGTCTGAAGCAGGAGCGTCAAGAAAAGCGTCCGGCGCTGCCTACTTACCAGAGAGAGCGAGAGAGAGAGAGAGAGAGAGAGAGAGAGAGAAACAGCGAGGTGATATCCTCACATGTGCTCGCATGCGCCTATGCACGCAGCCAAGCAGCGCTGTAGCGCTATATTGTATAGTCCGGTCAGACAGCTTGTGAAGACGGATGAGAGGAAGATAGCTATAGGTGTACTCACCGAAGGTGCCACGTGACCCCGCGGCTTACCCTCTCTCCGCCGAACACTGAAGTCATCGCTGCTTAGGCTGATGATGATTGAGCTGGAGCTGCGGCACCGATGATGGCCGCTGCGCGCCCCCTGCGAGGCGCAAATTTTCCAACGGCTTGCGGAAAAGCCGCGTAGCCGGAAAATGGCACGCTCTTGCTGGTGCACTGCAGAATGCTCCGGCCGCCCACTGCGGCCAACTCCAAGGTCGCTCGGCTACAAGGGCTGCCCTCGTGATGATGCTGCTGCCCCTGGAGCTTCGCTGCTCCAGATGCTGCTTCTTGAGCAGCTGATGATGCTGATTCGCTGCATATTGCTGCTCCTTGCAGCCGGTGCACCACACCTCACTCGCGATGATTCGAAGGAACGTCGCGTCCTAGTGCACTTGCGAGCCGTACTCCCGATCCGAGCAGAGAACCACGCTCTGCTACCAAACGTTTTGAGAAACTCGATATGAGCATACTCTTATTATAATCCGTAATCTCGGGAAAATGTGGAAGCGATTTGCGGATTGGATTATCTCAAATACTACGCACAGGTTCACTAAAACTTGATTGAAGTGATTTAATCACTTGACTTTGGCGCACATTTGATAATAGATAGGGCGTGAGGTCGCAGCACTGGGAAAAAATTACGGAAAGAAGTGAGGGTGTGAAAACGCGGCACCGGCGCGAGCGCAGGGAATTGCGAGCGCAATGACTGCGCGAGCTGTATCGGTTGCGGCTAGCTCGGCGATCCAGCGACAAGTGCCCGCCTAATGAGCCGCGGGCGAACGAGAGACGACGGCAGGGAGACAAGAGACGTTGAGCCGAATGCTATGAATTTTGCGCATTCAAATTCTACCTAAACAAGAGCGCAAGGGCAATGTTCCGTCCTCGACCCTCTCGCTCACGCGATCATCGTTCTGCTTGCACTCAACGTATTAGAATGAATCGACAGAGTCGAACAACTATCGTTCCGTGACTCACAGAGCTGATTGTTATGTAACCGAATATCTTACGACCGCGATAATCGATACCCATTTGAAAGAATTACACAAAACTGTCGAACGTGAATGATGAAAAAAGTTCACCACAATAGCGGGTCCCCGTCCGCCCATCGTTAGAGCGAAGGAGTCCCGCGGAAGCTGTGAGTTCGATTACGGCTTCCTTGTGAAAACATGGGTGATGGAGCAGTTTTCTCAGCAGTATCCGTAGACTTAACGAATTTCTGCTGGTCTTTGATAGACTTGATAGTGCTGCTAGTGGCTATGGATTCCCAACGAGATCCTGCTCGGGGGAAAGTTTCACTGGTACTCAAAGAATAGACGTGGTATATGGCACTCATAAGATTTTACATCAGGCCGAGACCTTGAATGAGGCAACTGCCAACTCTCAACTCAATCTAAACAATAATTTCTCAATTATACCCAATCCTCATACATTTTTAATGGATAATAATGGACTAATCAGGACTTAATCTCTCTCAGTTCTCAACACTACACCAGAGAAATCTCAGTTAGACCTACTATTGTCTTCCTGTCACTTATTGATGACATCCCTCTATGTATTGGTGGGATATCATGTCGGTCTGATTAATATACAAGGCGCAAGCAGGTTTTTATGTGGATTGAGTTGAAATCATCAAATCCCGGAATAATACTTCCATTGCGGATTGAGGCCACCGTGGCCTAGTGGATAAGGTTCTGGTGTCCCACGCGGGAGGCCGGGGTTCGAGTCCCGCCCGGCACCACTGGGATTTTTTCTCATGTGCTTTTTACGGCGGTCTCGGTGGTTCGGAACCCACCTCAAACTGTAGGTCCCCCTCATCCAGGTGGAATCGGTAGTTGGCAGTTGCTGACGTGCTGGTTGAGCGTAACTCAGCCCCACGCACATGGGTGCCGTCTGGATGAAGTTCTAAAGAGCAGGTGCCAAGACGCGGAACGAAGAGATTACGTCGTTTTTTTTCCTTTCATTGCGAAGTTTTGTCATAGCTCATTCATTATATGGTTCAGAGCTGTGTTACCCCTCTTATTTTGTAGAGTGTAATACTGCTGACATCTATATCAATAGATGTCAGCAAGGATGACGGAAGTGTTACAAGTTGATTCGAGGCTCCTTTGGAATTCATTAGTCTAAATCCGCGTCTCTTTTTACAACTCTAGGATTTGAGAAAGGAGGTTGTTATCGCGTATTCTGCTTATTGCATGAAAGAGCGATGTGGAAGGCTCGCCAGCGTAGCCAAAACTCACTAGCATGAATCCAATCGAATCTTAGGGAAAAAAGCAAGCGCTTGGGGACGCTTCACAGGGTGGATGACTCCACCGTACTGACCGCCGGCCTGTCTTTTAACGGTCAGCACCGACGCCCAATATACTCAAACATTCACTAGCATCATGAGATTGGAAATCATCACAGATTCAGAAGCAAAGGCGGTCTCATTTGTTCTACCGATGGTAGAGGGGGAAATTCCTGCGATTCAATTACAGTTCCATAGTGGAGTTATGGGTCGTGACTCGAATTTTGGGCGACTCCCCATTGACTTGGCGATGATTCAACAAATTTTCCGAGTGAAATTGAGAGTGTTACACGGCTCCATCAATTTTCAGGGGGATTGGACATGATTTGTCTGAGTTTATGCGATCTCTTTGGGTAATTTCAGATTTCCATGTTCGGAAAGTCTCGTCTTCGAAGGAATATCCCGATATGACTCGGAGGATATTTGATGCGCGAGTATCTCTCGGTACTCAATACTCAGTCAAGATTACAAGATAGGTAATTTTGGAGCTCCATTGGAACTCAATCGGAGCAGTCTCTCAAGAAACTGCACTCAAATATAGCGCGTTCTTCGTAAATATCGGTTTATTTGGGACTCGGTATCTCTCCAAGTTCCCTACACCACAGTTGAGGAATCATAATTGGCCCCCTCCTTATGTAGCCCTATTACGCAGTATTTGCACTTCTGTAAGTATTAGTAAAATTTTATTTCAGTCTAATTTGTCTCCAGGGAGTCAGGGAGATTTCATACGTACCATGCTGAAAAAGATGACGTGGGATCCTACGTAGAACCCCACGAGGACTGGTGATATCATGTGGGACGTCTTGGAACAGGTTCCATAGGTCCCACGGGTCTCGAAAGATACCGTAGAACCCTGTGAGATCCCGGAGATTCACTTGGAACTCAAGGGAACGCCGTGTGACCGGACGTTCCTGGGGAAGATTGCATGGAATCTTACGTGGGATCTGCTGGTATGGTGACGGTCCTCGTGGGACCAGCGTGGGACGTAGTGGGATCGCGTCAGGCCTGAGTTATATGTCACATGGGACCTCGTAGGACATATATCACAGGTCACATTGCGTCCCACGCTGGTCCCACGAGGTTCCATAGCTTCCCACGCGGTCCCACAAGTTTCTACGAGGTCCCAAGGGACATATTACACAGGTCCCACGCGATCCCACTGCGTCTCACGCTGATCCTACGAGGTCTTGTACCAAACCAATAGGTCCCACGTGAGATGCCACGCAATCTTCCCCAGCAGCGCCCGGTCATATGGCGTTCCCGTGAGCCACAGGGTTTTATGGTGTCTTTCGAGGCCTGTGGGACCTATGAATCCTGTTCCACAACGTCCCACATGATATCACCAGCCCCCGTGGGGTACCACGTGGGATCCCACGACCCACGTCCCACGTCCCACGTAGGATCTCACGTAGTGACCCACCGAGGCTGGTGATATCACGTGGGACGTCGTGGAACAGGATTCATGAATCCCACGAGCCTTGCAAGACACCGTAAAACCCTGTGGCTTGAGGGAACGCCATGTGACTGGGCGCTGCTGAGAGATATTGCATGGGATCTCACGTGAGACCTGCTGATGTGGTATAGGACCTCGTGGGACCAGCGAGAGACGCAGTGGGATCGCGTGGGACCTGTGCTGTATGTCCCATGGGACCCCGTGGAACGTCACGGGACCTTGTGGGACCGCGTGGAGAGCCATGGGACCTGGTGGGACCAGCGTGGGACGCACTGAGATCGCGTGGAACGTCAGTTGTATATCCCATGGGACCTCGCGGGACTTCGTGGGACCGCGTGGAAAGCTATGGGACCTCGTGGGACGCAGTGAGATCGCGCGGGACGTGAGTTACGTATCACATGGGACTCCGTGAGACCTCGTGGGTCCGCCTGAAAAGCCATGGGACCTCTAGAGACCAGCGCATAACGCAGCGGGACCTGTATTATATGTCCCACGAGGTCCCACGAGGTTCCATGTGACATACCAAGTGACAAACATAAGTTGGCGTCTCCTTTTGGACGTCTATTTTGGTCCGAAAAATGTTGAAAAATAGTCCAAATCCCGCCGGGAAGAAGTCGACTTCAGTGAAATTTCCTCGCGAATCGAATCCCGCAGTCGAAATTGCAATACCTTTCTCTGGTCCAGAGTTGGAAGCTGATTCTGACATTCATGGTTTTGCTATTTTGCTGCGTATTGGTCCGATATCGATTTTGATCATTGCGTCGGAAAGCTTGGAAAATTGTAAGTCTAGCGTGCCTCTTTTCGTGTGAAGTTTCATGAGCTGTGCATGCTCATTTCAAACCCGACAAAAATGAAACCAAAATCTGTGTCGCTTTTGCTGATACCCATGTGACGCTAAATGACGCTTTGTTTTCCTCCTCTGCGGATAGCGTTTGCTCGTCTGGTGGTTCTCTATGTTAGCAGATGTGAATGGTGCGAGTCCCAGCTTTTATGAGAGGATCCAAGATCAAAAGGTGTATCGAATTAGGAGGATCGTTTGCGGCGGAGCTTCTCGTGATCGAACCACGAGCGGATCGCAGCTTCATGCGTTGGCGAGGCGAGTCCACGTTGCATCACATGTTGGTGTACGTTGATGCATCGTGGCAAGAGCTGCGCTCAGTGCATGTGCCGTGGTGTATTTTAGCGTGTAAAATATTGCGGAGATGTCGCGGGGCTAGCCAGGGTATTCCCTATGCGTCCAAGTAACCCGCCACCGGGCGCCCTTACATCGCATGGGTAGCAGCTGACGCTGGCTGCGACAACGTGGCCTTGCCGGGGTACGCTGGCGCGCGTTGATGCATCGCGGGCCGAATTGAGTTCAGTTTACGTGCCACGGTGCCTTTCAGCATGTGTAGTGCCGCGGGACTGCCTAGGGTGTCCCGGGCGCATCCACATCGCATGAGTAGCAGCCGACGCTAGCTGCGGGCTGCGAAAACGTGGCCTTGCCGGGGTAAGTTGGAGCGAGTTGATGCGTCTGTCCATGCATTCTGTGCAGCGTCGTATGAGACAAACGGGTATACCCTCAAATAAAAAAAAGAGGAGTGAACATGCACTCTCTGGTGTGTTATGCATTCTTGAGGTGAGTTATCCATTGATCAAGTGGGATTGGCCTCGATGCGAGCAAAGCTGATGCTGCTTACGCTGTGAAACCTGATAGATTTGGTACTGTGCGGCAATGTTCTAGCTAAGTACGTGCGTGTGTTCTACCGGGACGTGCTAATTCCCTCCTCGCGCGAGGGCTAATGTAGCCTTTCTCGTGAGTTTTCCCATTCTCCATACGTCTCATTATTCTCCTCACTTTCTCGTATTTCGATTCATTCCGTAAGATAACTCGAGGTCTTGGTAGAGCCACTTGCAGCTTCAAATCATTGTGTAGATCTCCTGTGAATCGGACCAGCACTTTGAGGAGACTCGGCAGCTATTTGTACGGCCCTCCTAGGATACTTGTGTGGAATCTCCTCAGCATCAATCGAGAAGTCATTGGGTATTGCGGTGGATACATCACGAGTAGTATTATGAGAATTATGCCCACGATCGTTGATTTCTCATACTGTCGCTTCTGGCTCTTTGATTCGCTAGATCGTTGATCCGCCGTTGAAACAATTTTTTATCCGCCCAAGGACCTAATCCAGTAATTTTAGTTCAAACCTGAGCCTGATTCTTCGCGGGGGCTGATCAATCAGGCCACGTAAATAGGACCTACAAATCATCTTTCAAATTGCATATCCCCTCGGCATCAATTGAGAACAGTTTGATAATTGCATTCGTATACGGAATTTACGGATGCCCAGTTTTTCATTGCATTTGAGCAACAATCTGTCTCAAAATCGCATGAATCTATCAGTAACGATTCGAAGTTCTTCATACTGGTTCTGCAGAACTTAAATTCGTTCGATAATTCTCCGTTCTACTTAGCTTCCGAAAACCATATTGCATGAGGACAGCGTCCAACTGGAGTATGATTCGTTAGATGGGATATTTTGTGCATTCTCGTCGACTTTGCCTTTCAAAACTTGATGAAGTCGATAAAAATAATTATTCTTTGGAAATCATCAAACTCATCATTTCCGAGATTTGAAATGATTCGTGCGTCCAGTGAATGTGCGTTTGAGGACGGAGTCATCTAATCATTTGCATGGCCCATTTCTAGAAGCATCTTCAACTTCGATATGGATGCAGCAAAATTCAGCGCCTGCATAATGATTTTCTCAAAGGGTATAGCCATGTACGATGGTGAAAATCGCCCACGAGCCAATCTGGATGAAAAAAAAAACACCATTCAATAAGATATGCTGAGGGGATGTTTTTCAACAATTTTCAGCCCTTGAGGTTGAAGGGGGTTGAAACTACCCCGACTAACGACTTTTTCCTCAAAAGAATCATAACTCCAAGTCAAATAAATCAATTCAGACGTTCTGAAAAAGGAAAATTTTGTCTCCTTAGAACGCGTCTCATGAAATTCTTTTCAGAATTTTTGGCGCCAAATTCGAATTATGGGAGCAATTTTCGAATTTCGAAGGAAAGAATGGAAAAAACACTCCCTCTGATGAGAAAATATTTTGTTCATCTTGTCCGGATTTACTGGAGTATGATTCTCTTGGAATTCTTGAGGTGTGGCAATCCAGTCAGAAACGAGAAAAACTGAATTTTTACGATCTTCCAAAGTTTTTAGTCATTTACTGCGCATGTGCGTGATTTGCGGATTCTTAATATTCAGAATGTGAATAGCCAATACAATTTCCTTGGGAATGACCTGTCGTTCAAGTCAATTTGGTCCAATAGAGTCGGAATTACGGCCATTTGAAGAGTAGATAATCGAATAAAATCCACCCCCTTGGTCGGTATTCATCATTTTTCCGACCTTTTGCAGCTCTTAGCCATTCACTGCGCATGCACTCGATTCGAGGACTTTGAATCTGTGTAATATCAATAGCCAATGCAATTTCCTTGAAAATGACCTCTTATGAAAATCGATTCGATCAAGTAGAGTCGGAAATATGGCCATTCAAAGATCAGATAATCGAAGAAGTTCTTTTCCCTAGTCATTATCCTCCATCTCTGAGATTCAAGCTCCCTTTTCTGTCCTGTTGCTCAACGATTCCATTTAAATATACAATGATGGAGGGAAGAATTGAATAATGTCACTGGATAGAGCTAAGTCAATTCTATCCATGTGAATATTCTGAGATTGTTTGGGAATATTGCAAAAACACAGCTTCCACTTAGTCGATCCGCGTTGTACGCAATGACAACATTCGCGAGACCAATGTCCATCTATGTCTTAGGATGTGATGGATGTTAAAATGTGTGCGCCATCACTCTCTTTGTAGATAGTTGTAGATAGCTTATTGTTTTTGCAAAGGAGTCTCTCCATGTTCGTGTGGATGATCCTAAACAGACGTGATTTCCTGATGCATTGACACCCCTAACCCTCTTGCTCTCCCTGCTGGAAAAAATTTCCTGGGATCCCAGTGAAAGACTGGGACCGCCGTGGGACGCCCATGAGACCACCGTACGGCCTCCATGGGACCTCATGACATGGGGCTCTAGGTGCCAACGGACCTCATACGACGACGTGGGACCCATGAGAAACCCATGGGACCATCCTGAAACCTCCTGAGACCTCCATGGGACCTCGTGATATGGGGCTCTAGGTGCCGGGGGACCTCATACAACGACGTGGGACCCCATGGGACCCATGACAAACCCATGGGATCATCCTGGGACCTCCTGGGACCTCCATGGGGCCTAGAGGAATGGGGCTCTACGTACCAAAGGACCTCATGAGACGTCGTGGGACTTCATGGGGCCTCATGGAAAGCCCATGGGACCCATAGGAAACCCATTTTCGAACCGGAAACATCCCTCCTTGCTGCTGGATCTTGTAGAGGATATCCTAGAGAACAACTGTGAACAGTGGCAACATTGGTTTTTCACATTGTTATTGCTCAAATTCAACGCTGAAAATCGCAAAATTCGCGTATTTTCAACTTTCAAAGGCGTATAACTCGAGAACAATGCGTTTTAGCAACGAATAATGAGCGATCTCTTCCGTGGAAAGTAGGCCAATTTACCTAGCGAGAATAGCTTCAAGTCAATATTGTTAATTTTTTTAATTTGTTCAAACAAATTCGATTTAAACAAATTGTCACGTGATTTGCGCCCGGCAACATGGAATTTTGTGATCAGGAGGCTTTTCTAAAGAGGATTTCGCAAAAAAATTGCATCTGAATACTTTTCCATACGATGGCGGCAACTCCGGTCCGACTCATATGCGAGAGATGGACAGGAAATTCAATACGGATCAGGCCATTGCATTTTTTCCGCTGAGCTGCCCCAGTGTAGATTAAGAATCGACAAGATTGGACTTATAGAAGCTGAAATATCGCGGAAAAATCTTGGGCGCTCGAGTTTGGAGAGAGCCGTTTGATATCCTCCGCTTGGCTCACAGCACACTGCGGCTTCCCCCACCACGCTGTCCGCTGGCAAACGTTACTCGCTCGCAATTCAGTAGCGTTTTCAATTAATAATAATGACAAAGTCACTGGTTTTCTTTGAATAATGCAGTCACTCCATAGTGACTGAAGCTTTTATCGTTTAGCCAGCCAAATTTCAGATCGCAATATTCAATCATATAACAATAATTGGATTTTGAAGAGAAAACGTATTTCGGAATCCAAAAGTCTTAAGAATATGAGCTTCCCCTCAAAATTTGTAGTAGAATAATTGCAAACTTATGCAGGAATAATCGAAGTGAAATTCTGAAAACTCGCAAAGTTATAAGCAAAACAAAAAATGTCAAAGTCGAAAGTTATAAGCAAATTGCCCTAGACGACCACTATTTCGGAAAATTTGATCATTTTAATCGTACATGGTTAAGGAGGGGTCTAGGTGTCACTCTGATTTTTCGAGAACGGATCATCTTCGTTCATCAAATAGTAACAGCAGTTCGAAGAAGAAACATTTTTTTATAAACAAACGGAATAAGTCAAAAACGCTTCAACGAACCTCAACGAAATTCAATATGTGAGTTGATCTTGATGAGAGCTATCGATCTCAGGATTTGAAGCTCCCCTCATCAACTTTTGGAGGAGGAACAATCATTTTTCAGAAACAAGAATTTTTCCCTTGAAGTGGCGATGACTTCAACGACAAAGATCGTAGGAGAATGATTCCTTCTTCATCTCGTAGAATTTTTCATCAGCTACAAGATGAGATCATGGGAAGTATTCCAGTAATCGTATCCACGGAGCTATGGGGCTAACTGTGGAAAAAGAGGCATTTTTTACACTATTTCATTTTTAGATTTTTTTGCGGCGGGCAAAAATTGTTTGAAAGTGGTAAGCATGACTCTAGAGGATGCCCTGCACCAAAAAGAGAATCTATCTGACACCCACCCCCCACCGCCCCGGAAAATTGCAATTCTCCTGGCCTACATCATAAACTCGATGAACGATCTGCGTGCCCGAGGATGAATATGTAAAGCACGGAGCCCGAGGTTACACATCACTGTTTGGATTTAGCGTGAGCAGTGTGGCTATTGTGCGTGTTTTTGCACTATCTTCATACCTGGGGTCGCGTTTCATTGTGCTCTGAGTAGACACCCCCACTTTTCTGCCAGCGCTAGGAACTCTTCGCGTGCGCAAAAAGCGTTTTGCGTGAGCGAGAAGAGCTTTGCATGTGGGGAGCACTTTGCATGCACGGGGAGTTCTTCGCATGCGTGAGGAATGCGTCGCGTGCATGAAGGATGCCTCACGTGCACGAAACACATGTCGCGTGCGCATGAGACACTTCGCCTACTCGAGGAACCATTTGCGTGCCTAAGATCAAATATGTAGAGCGCGAAGCCCAATGTTATACATGACTGTTTCGACAAAGCGTAGGCAGTCCAGCCATTGCGCGTCGTTTTGCACTATCCCAAGACCTGGGGGTTACGTCCCCTTGCGCTCTGTGTGGAAACCCCCACTCTTCCGCGAGCGCTAGAAACTTCTCGCGTGCGCAAGAAGAACTTCGCGTGAGCAAGAAGAGCTCCGCGTGTGTAACGCGCTTCGCATGCGCAAGGAGCCCTTTGTCTGCGTGAAAAACACTCAGCGTGCACGAAGAACGTTGCGCGTGCATATGGTACACCTCGCGTGCGCGAGAAACACGTAACGTGCGCATGAGACGCTTTGCGTACTCGAGGAACGGTTCGCGTGCTGAAGAATGAATCTGTAGAGCGTACAGCCCCATGTGAGACTCCACTGTTCAGACATAGCGTAAGCGGTGCGGCAATTGCACGTCGTCTCGCACTATCCTAATACCCCGGGTAACGTCTCATTGCGCTCTGTGTGGACACAGCAAAATCTTCCGCATACGCGGAGAACTCATCGTGAGCGCGAGGAATCCTTCGCGTGAGCGAGGAAAACTTCACGTGTGGGAAGCACTCCGCATGCGCTAGGAGCTCTTTGCGTGCATGAGAAACGCTTCGCATGCATGAGGAATATCTCACGTGCACGAGGAACACGTCGCATGCGCATGAGACATTCCGCACACTCGAGGAATCAGTTGCGTGCTCAAGAATGAATGTGTAAAGCGCGGAGTCCAATGTTACACATCACCCTTCGGACATAGCGTAGGCAGTGCGGCCACTGCGCGTCGTTTCGCACTATCCTAATACCTTGGGTTTCGGCTCCTTGCGCTCTGTGTGGACAAACCCAAACCTTCCGCAAACGCGGGAAATTTTTCGCGTGTGGGAGAAATTCTTCGTGTGAGCGAGGAAAACTTCACGTGTGGAAAGAATTTAGCATTTGCTGGAAGCTCCTCACGTGCTTACAAAACGCTTCGCGTGCATGAGAGATGCCTCACGTGCACGGGAAACACGTAACGTGACCATGAGATACTTCGCTTAGTCAAGGAACCATTTGCGTGCCCAAGAATAAATGTGTTGAGCACGGAGTTCAATGTTACACATCACCGTTCAGATATAGCGTAGGCAGTGTGGCCACTGCACGTCATTCCACACTATCCTAATACCTGGAGTCGCGTTTCATTATGCTCTGTGTGAACACCTCCAATCTTTTGCAAGCGATAGGAACTCTTCGCGTGCGCAGGGAGTACTTAGCGTAGACGACAAAAGCTTTGCATGTGGAACGCGCTTCGCATACGCGAGGAGCTCTTCGTCTGAGTAAGAAACACCTCGCGTACTCGAGGAACAATTCGCCTGCCTAAGAATGAATGTGTAGAACGCGCAACCCCATGTTACACATCACATTGCGCGTCGTTCAACACTATCCTGATTCCTTGGGTATCGTCCCGGTGCGCTCTGTGTGGACACACCCCACCCCTCCCTCCCCCATACGCGGAAGACTCTTTGCGTGCGCGAGAAATCCTTTGCACGAGCGAGGAAAATTTCTCGTGTGGAAGCATTCTGCCTGCGCGAGGAGCTCTTTGCGGGCGTGAGACACGCTTCGCGCGCATGAGAGACACCACGCATGCACGGGAAACACGTAGCGTGCGCATGAGACACTTCGCGTACTCGAGGAACAATTTGCGTGCCCAAAAATGAATCTGTACAGCGTGAAGTCCAATGCTACACATCACTGTTCAGACATAGCGTAGACGGTGCGGCCATTGCCCGTCGTTCTGCTTCATCCTCATACCTGGGGTCGCATCTCATTGTGCCTTGTGTGGACACCCCCGATCCTCTGTAAGCGAAAAAAACTCTTTGCGTGCACATGAAGCACTTTGCGCAAGCAGAAAGAGCTTCTCGTGTGACACGTACTCCGTGTGCGCATGGAATTCTTCGCGTGCGTGAGAAGCGCTCCGGGTGCGTATGAAACAGTTTGCGTGCCCAAGAATGAATGTGTAGAGCGCGCAGCTCCGTGTTACACATCACTGTTCAGATAAAGTGTAGGCGGTGTGTCCATTTCGAGTTGTTTCGCGCTATCCTCATAGCTTGAGTATCGTCTCATTGTGCTCTGTGTGGACCCCCCCACTCTTCTGCGAGCGCTAGGAACTTTTTGCATGCGCAGGAAGCACTTAGCGTGAACGAGTAGAGCTTCGCGTGTGGAACGCGTTTTGCACGCGCGAGGAGCTCTTCATCTGCGTAAAAAACACCTCGCGGACTCGAGAAACGATTCACCTGCCCAAGAATACATGTGTAGAACGCTTAACTCCTTGTGACACATCACTATTCAAATTTAACATGAGCAGTGTATCTATTGCGCGTTGTTTCACGCTATCCTCATACCTTGGGTATCGTCCCATTGTGCTCTGTGTGGATATACCCAAACCCTCCTGCAAACACAGAAAACCTTTCTGCATGCGCGAGGAATACTCCGTGTGAGCGAGAAGAGCTTTGCACGTGGAAAGCACTTCGTGTGCGCGAGGAGCTCTTCGTGTGCGTAAGAAACGCTCATCGTGCAGAGGGAACACCTTGCGTGCGCGAAAAATACGTCGCGTGCGCATGAGATGCTTCGCGTACTCGAGAAACAGTTCGCGTGTCCAAAAATGATTGTGTAGAACGCGCAGTACCATGTTTAACATCATCGTTCAGACATAATGTAGCCGGTGTGGCAATTGCGCATTGTTTCTCACTATCTTGAGAGCTTGGGTCGCGTTCTCATTGCATTTTGTATGGCTGGGCGAAAACGTTCTACATACGCAGAGAACTCTTCGCTTGCCCAAGAGAAATTTGCGCGCGCAAAAAGCATTTGGCTTGAGCGAGACAAAACTTCGCGTGTGGAGAGCGCATTGCGTGCGCGAGTAGCTTTTCGTGTACTCAAAATACACTTCGCGTACTCGAGGAACAAATCGCATGCCCGATTAAATGTGTGTTGAGCTCGTAGTCCAACATTCAGATATCACCGTTCAAGCATAGCGTTAGCGGTGTGACCATTGTGTGAGAGAGGAAGAGAGAGAGAGAGAGAGAGAGAGAGAGAGGGAGAGAGAGAGAGAGATATCCTTTTATTTGCTCTATGGCAAAAGTTGAATGAATTCATATACAAGTAATTTGGTCAAGAATATAAATATTATCACAGAATGTGACTGGCCATATCTGAAGCTGAGAACACAGACTACTACAAGGGCTAAAATAAATATCACAGATAGAGAGTTCACGCAACAGGAAGTCACGCACAGTACACACAAAATAAAAATAAGAGAATAGCCCTCATAGGTTGAAAGAATAACCGGCGTCCCCATCAATTTTTTGTCTCTCAAGAGAGAGAGAGAGAGAGAGAGAGAGAGAGAGATAGAGATAGATAGTCCTTTATTCGTCCGAAGACGAAATTCAAAATACATCAATGTAAATACGTCGAATATCGACGATACATTAATTCCAACTCATATAGATAAATACATAGTCTTTGCTGATTTGGTCAAGGA
>JAPYYZ010001306.1:0-16057 GCA_030522705.1 Eretmocerus eremicus
CTGCATATTGCAGTCACGTTCTCGATCGCAGACGGCCGAGCAGACGGCGCCGAGGCAGAGCTGCAAGGAGCGAGGGGGTGAAATTTCCTCGCCTCCGCTCGATATAATACGCATGTTCGTGATGTGTACCTGCGAGGCTGCAGACGCGAAAGAATCGATGCACGTCGGGAGGCGCAATAACGCCCGTGCGTGCTCTATCTCTGCGCCGGCAATTCGAGATTGTTTATCCCCCGCGGCCGAGCTCGTAATATACGACGAGCCGAGCCGAATCGAGGCGCACTCTATTAATATACTCTCGAGAGCTCCTCCCGACGCACTCTATCGAAACAAATTCTTTTGACACTCGGCAGATAGCGACATGTCGATGACAGCAGCGAATCGCCGAGAGGCATGACTCGAGAGCGGGAAATTCACCGTCGTGACTGTGTCTCGGTCGGCTCGAATCCATTTTGCGAGCAGCGACGAAAATCATATCTACCTCGCGGACTGCTCGCCACGCTGAAATGTCTAACATACTCGGAACTGGTATTGTGAGCGACGCTCGCGTGGCGGTGACGTTCGTCCTTTGCAAAAATAGTGAGAGAAAGAGAGTGGACGGTGACTAACGAAAGTTGCCGGTTTCGCCAGTCCGCGTTGATTGATCGTTCTTTGGGATTCTCGCTTGCATGGATAAAGTCGCGCAGAAAAAACTGATTTCAACCAGATCGACGTTGTCGACGATCTGCGAACGGAGAAAAAAAGTAGCGGCACGGGTCTCGCAGAAACGGCAGCATCAGCGCGCAGAAGTCCTGCGAAATGATGGAGAAATCTAAATGCAAAAACCGCCCAAGCGGAATCGCGAGCGAACCACATACACACGAGCGAGAGAATGAGAGAGCGCAAAATTCCGCAAGCCCGAGCGCGTTATCGCGCAAATTTAATCCGGCAGACCGCGTGCTCGCACACGCATATAGAGCACAGATTCGCACGCGCGGTGTATGATACGCGGGCGAGGGCGAGAGGTGGGAGGAGGGGGAGCAAAAAAGACACGAGGAGCGTCAAACAACAGCCGAAAAGGGAGTCACGTTCGCGGCCGAAAGAGCACACACGAAAGAAAGACTGCAAGAGAAGGAGAAAGAAAGGCGACTCGGTGCACATATCGCGCTCGTTTACTCCCACTTGGTGGATATACGCGAAAACGTGACACGGGCGCACGGGCGAGCGATATCACGTACACGCGAAATTCACCTTTTTCCATATTCATGTGGGCACCCCGCGCGCACGTGTACTCCGAACAGGAGCCAGGCATGATATTATGGGCCTGCTCGAGCGGGCTCGAAATTCATTTACTGAGTTTTTGCCAAAACTCGTTGCTCCTGTATGAGCGGGTGCTTTCTCGACCGGAATACATTGCAAATATCCATTCAGATCGACACAAGATGAACTTGGCAAGTCCTTGATGGAGGACTAACTGATTATGTACACGGCAAGTTGCTCAAATATTCTCTCTAAAATTACTTGTATTTTATTGGAATCTTATAATACTCTGAATAAGTTCTATGAATTTTTTGAGATCTTATATATATAGACCCAATTTGCCTCTATTAAAATAATCGCTCTCGCGTAAAACTGAAATAACTCAAAAACCAGGGTCAGAAACTAGACGTGCATGCGGTATAAACCATTTCATTGATTGTGTCAAAAAGATCTCTGTATAGGATATGTTCAATCTTGATCCCCAGCAACGAGTTATAATAAATATACGGAAAAAAGACTTTTCACTGATTGAGTGTGAATTTACTACCATTGGGTCCATTCACATCTTAAATCTTCTCCTTAAAGGAAATAAAGTCGAGTCAAAATATTTTCCATTTCAGTGAGCACCTCCCATAATCTGTTCCATTTTCACCCATGAAATGAGTAATGGAACCTCATCAAAATAGAAAACAAAAGTATATGTATAGATGAGACTAGAAAGACAAGCTCAATTGAACTGTTACTCGTGTTCTGAATAACAAACATTATGCTTTCACACCTAGTTGTTATGTCATTAAACACTTGATGTTGTCTTGTGAAATGATGAGCTACCGAGAGGACCGCAGGAAATATTTTTACGAAGCTAGTGCAAGGGCTGGGGAGCAGTTTAAGGAACGTTGTGTCGCTTAATTAATAATAGAGATGATGACTGTTTCATGAATGCAATAGAGCATAATAGTTAGTAGAAATGAAATAGAAGTATTGATCTATCCTACACAGCACGAAATATTTCAAAAATATCTCAGAAACATTTCACTGTGATATTTAAAGATTTGCAAAATATTTCGCCGGGATATTCCAGAAATATTTGTATGTCTGTATTTTGTAATAGCTCAGAGATATTTTATGTAATATTCCACAAATATTTCCATGAAATATTCCTGAAGTGATGCGATCTTACAGGCCATATTGGAATGGCGATATTAACCAACGAAGAGAGCCCTAAGGTGGATTGGGGCCGTAACATGCGGTTGCCAGAGTAACTGTCGAAGATCAACGATCAGATTTGAATTTATCAGGGGTAAAAAGACATATTTTGATCCGCACCAGGTCCTTGTTGATTCAGTGAATTAGTAGCTTTTCCAAAGCTTTTATGTCTCTTCAGGATCCTGACATTTTGAAAGATTTTTCTATGAGGGTGACACTAGCCTAAATGTAGTTAAAATGAAGATTATGCTTTCACATAAATCAAAAGTACCATGAAAAGAAAGATCTTTGCGGTCCCTGGCAAAACTCTACACATTTAGTCGAGCATTTACTGGAGAAATAACACTAACTAAGCAAGTAGAGACAAAAGTACTAACAACAACATTAGACTGATGAATCTAGTCATTGAAAATGAATACCAATCAGCTGAGTAAAGCATACTGATAATTCTTCAATGGTTGAGAAAACTGGGTATAAAAAGTCACTGCTTTTCCTTGCAACTATATATAGCATTGTCCACCCGATGTATGTTTTACTGCTGTTGTTGGCATCTCGGATTGACATTATCACCACGAGTGGATCAGTGAAATGGGAAATTTCCTTTGGTTAAGCCCATCACAAGTACAACCAGTTTTCTATGATCGAAGACTCGAACATCAGCTCTAACTGATTGGATGTATGTTTCAACTCATTACTCCATAGACTTTTGAGTAACCCAATCACATTTCAAATTATTGAGATCTCATAGCTACTCCCGCATATTGCCTGTCATTGACGACGCGACCGTCAAAGTCACAATTTGAGTATACCTCTGCAAAAATCGTTCTATAGCACAGGGTACTCCGTGTATTTTATGGCAACGACAAAATCGCGAAGCCGTGCGGAGAAAAGACCAAGATAGGATACAAAGAAAAGGCGATGAGTCAAAAACAGGCACACGGTAACCGTTTGGGAGGTCGATGAGCCTACAAGTATCTCTTTCTTGTTCGTTTAATCTGCCTCGCTGCCGTCGTCGTGCCTCCTCGCTCACTCTCGCTCTCGCGCAGCGTGTCGCATATACGGACATGTAGCCTCACGTGTCCATCTTTTTCCTCGCGGCCATGTGTGTAGGCGAATACTCGGACAGTATGCGAGTGGGCAAATCGAGTTTGCCATCGACGCGCACCAAATCTAATAAGACTCTTGGCTCGGCCTCTTCATTCAATCCTTCCTTCGGCTTTGCCCATCTTGTTCTTGTTGTCAACTATCGACGTGTCTCATACATTTGCCTTGGCTGCGTCCGCCTTTGCTCGCTATAGAGCAATCAACGCCATTGTTAAAACATACGGCTTCTTCTACGCTGTTCTCCTCGACTGGATTCGCTTGGATTTTGTACTCTTCTGAGAAAATTTGCCATGCTCTCAATTGGGGATATCGATTACTCACGGCCGAAGCTCGATTAGAGCATCGAGAAGTCTGTCGTCACCTCGATATTGCTGTCTTAGCGTAGAGCGATCAGATTTACGTGCGCAACTGCACACGTGAACAATTGTGACGTGGAAGTGGCATTTTACCGCAATGAGCCTCGTGTGAGTGTGATTCATGAATAAAAGTTGAAATTCGTCTTCTTTGAAAATTACAAAGTCAGAATGAATTCCAAAATAATCAGATCGGAAACGTTCTGAGATGGTATTTGTGCCCAAATGTGCCAAAAATGCCCAGCAATCTACATACGAACGCGCTTGAAAATGAATTTTTGTGTACAAATGAAAATTACTGTTGCATGCGAGACATTGGTATATAATATAGAGGGAAAGAAACAGTTCATAGAGATATGATGAAGAAAATCAAGAACGAATCAAAAAAACGCGTTTGAAAGCTCGTGACTAGCTTTTTCAAGTGTTTTTGGCTCTATCTGGCTCCAATGACTCCTCAAAAAATGCAGGCGCCAAAAAAACATATGAACGTTGTCAAAATTGGAAATTTTCCCAACTAATGTAGCTCAAAGGTAGTGAGTTAGTGAATCATAGAATCACATATCCAAAAGCTCACGGAGAAAGATTCAAAATAACCTGGCTTGAAGTCCTTCTCGACCTAGTGGCTTCGAGGCACCGAGCAATCGAAATGAAAATTTTCAAAATTTTTGTGTCAGTTCAAACATTTAGCCGATGAGATGTATTGAACGCAGCTCTTCGAAAAACTTTGGAGTCATAAATTCCATGATGGCACAATCAAATGGAGAGATCCTCCAAAATATTTCTCGGTAAAGCTACAATGCGCCCAACATTGCAAAATCGGAACTTCCACACAATATTATGATCGTTTCTGAATTCGAGGAGCCGTGAGCATACAACAGCTTCTTCAAACGTCCGCGCAAGTGCTTGTACGAATGAGCTCTCGTGCACACACTCGAATACTCATACGCGACTCTCTGCGTCATAGCTCTAACAGCTAAGGCCAATATAATGGTTGTTTTGCAGCCTCTGCAGGTTCTGCACTGTACACATGTGCACACACTATTCGCAATGGAAATATAACGTAACCTGATAATGTCCCAAGGCTAGCTTAGCCTGCGGCAGAGGCTCGACTTTTCACTCATTTTCACTTCCAACTCGAAGCGTTCGCGTACATGCACACCTTGCACACGAGTACCAAACCCGCTTTACTCTCTTTCGTTTGTACAAGATCTTTTCTAATCAGTATGCATTATCCAACGCTTGCGGACAAGAGAGTCGAAGCTTTCTACTCGCCGAGCATGTGACATAAGCAACGCTACCGAATAAATGAAAGTAAACATTTACACTGCGATGAGATTTCTGATTGCTTGAATTTTGATGTATCCTCTTCATACATATTTTTATTAGGGCTCACAAAACACTTTTGAATGATGGAGGAATAACTGGAGAGGAGAACCGGTGATTCCGTTATTTGGTTTTTTGAGTTATTATTTTCTTGATTATTTTCCGTTGCATTTCTCAAACAATATACGAATGTGGCTAGATTTTTCATTTTCTACGTACTTGTATCTCATTGTCAGTACATATGAAATAAGAGCAGGGACAGTTGAGTCGAGTTAGTCATGTTGATCTAAGAAATATCCAACGTTTGTATTAAACTCCCTCTCAGAGCAGATGGAAACTTTTTTTGAAACTTCGGAGCTGTGAAAGAATATCAATCTTGTATATTCTTGAACTCAATCATTGATTATAATGATTCTCGTCGATTCTGGACTCTAAGGGTGACAATAATAGATGCAGAATTTAAGAAGTGTTTGGGCTATCACAATCTCTCCTGGGAATGTTGAATCGGAGATGTTATTATGTTAATGGGACAAGCAATTACTTTTAATTAATTCAAAATCATACCACCACGTGCATAAGTAGACTTTCAAATTCCAAAGGTCGTAGATAGAAAATGCCAGATATGAGGTGAAATACCCAAAAAGGATCTGTTCTCCATGGAGAGAAGGTGATATGGAATAGCTCCGGATAGGGTAATTGGTACGCGTCCGCCCGGCAAATGAGAAATTGTGAGTTCAAACGTCACCTGGAGACATTTTTTCATTTGGGCTTCTCTTTAATTATCTGCGAATTCCTTTGTAAACTTGACGGTTAGAAATCAAAGATTTGAAATGACTATTAATACTCAGCTAAATACTCAGCTCTACCTAGAGTTTTTGTTCAAAAAATAAAAACGAATATCAATCCTGCTCTTGATAGAGAAGAGGAGATTTTCAATTTCCGATTTTCTTCAGAATGTCATTTTGCACACAAGATCTCTCCGTGAGCTTTCACATTCATTGGCATTCACTTCATGAAATTCTATCAATTTGGATCTCGCCTTTCGCGGCGCAGGGCAAAAGAGAATTCTCGCCTTTTAAAGAGCTATCCTATTCTTCGCTCTATTCTCATACCTCCCACATTCTGCGCATCTTCTCCAACAAAAAGAGTCACCTATCAGGCCGTGCATTGACGATGGAAGCCTCTCTCAAAGGCCATGAAAAGAAGAAAGACTTGGATGAAGTTTGAAAGGAAGGAGTAGCCGAATTTCTCATGAGTAAGCGTTCTGAGGTACGTTGTGCGAGAGCTCGCCTGTATGAATTATGGAAGAAAGTGGAGTTGGCGCGAGGCAAGTTGTTTCAGACGAAAAGGACTTTTTCCTTTACCTCTGCCATTCTGTTTTTTACGCGTGCCACGAGATGATAGTCTTCATGAAGCTCAATTCGTCGCGACTTACGTGACGGTTATGTGAGTTCTTGGATTATATATGGACATTAAAATATGTTGCGTCGAAGAGACGTAAGACGTATTGCTCAGAAATCAGCTTATCCTGTCGTGATATGCGGGACTCAGCGAATGCTAGGAATTCCTGGTTCGAATATGACGTCCAAAAGAATTTGCGAGATCGGCACACTGTATCATATTTGAGTGAATGATTGCATGCTCTAATGCAGTCATTTTAGGCATGAAGTAGTGAATAACGCAATCGCACAGTCAATTTCTTCAAATTGATATTATTGCTCATCAAATGTCACAATTGAAAGCTTTCAGAAGCAAAACAGCATGAACAGCGAAGTGAAGTAAGTGCACCTAATTCTCCCACCCATATTTTTGTGTCACGTTAACTGAGGAGGTTCCTCTGGTATGGAGGGGATAGTTTTCGATGACATCTCCAAACTCGACGAAACTCCGTTATGAGTTTAATCGGGCCCAGAAGAAGACCATGATGAATTTTTACGTCTCCAAAAATTGTTGTTCAAGAGATAACGGTCATCGAAATTCGAATTTTTGTCTTATTCCTGACTTATTCGTGGCATATGGTGGATTTTCTGGCAAAATTAATTTTCTTTGGTAGGAAGAAGTCACTCGGACCCTCTGAAAAAACTGCTAAGATTTTTCTAGATATTGATGGGACTATGAGAAAAGTTTCATCAAAAACTCGCTGTTACAACCCTGTTAATTCCACAAAAATAGAGTTTTCTCCATAAACCTACATGTTAAAGTGGCCGAAATAAGCACACTGATAACTTCCGGGCTAGGTACTCTAGGTTCACAAAAATTTGCAAATGACTTTTTCTCATCAAAATGAGCAAGTGTACAGAGTTTTATCGAAAACTCGCTGTTAATCCTTTACCCGAGGAACTCCCTTGAAATTATCTAGGTCTGGTAGATCACTCATTAATTGCGCAGAATAACCTCAAAAAGAGGTTGAGAATGCGTAATTAAAAAAAAAAATTATTTTTAATTGGGCCAGAGCAAATTCAGGAAGAATCATGGGGGGAAATTAGGCACACTCGATTTTTTCCCGTAATTTGCTTGTAAAAACAATCCTAAATGGAGGTTTGCAATTCTGGATGAAGCAAAGATGAAAAAAAGACAAATAAAATGATATCAACTACATTCAGATTAGTTGAGACAAATTTTCTTTCGCGTGACTTTTACTGGACAAGGAAAAAAGCCAAAATTGCCAAAAATTGGTTTTTCGATTCTTAGAAACGCATGGGTCATTTTAAATCAATTCAAATCACTCATTTCATCATTTGCTAACATAACAAACATGAAAAAATTCGTAAGAAGATTTGTAAATCCGCGTATCCCGGATCTCGAATGGGGTCAAATTAACTTCAGGGGGCAAATTAGGCACGCTCACCTTTTCTGGTCTTAATCATGGATGAACCACTTTTTTTATCGATTTGTTTGTTGAATGTTCAAGGCTCATCAAGGAATTTAGTCGATAGAAAATACAGCTGGCTCCCACACATGGGAGAGAAATTTTTCATCGAATTTGTTAGTTACATTTTCTATAGGTAAAAATAAATATTATCAGAAATCAGCGTCTTGGCCCGCTCACTCCATATTCAACTTCCTGCCCGGAAAAGTTATTGTGTGGTGGAAAAATTCAAAAACTACTGTAGGAAAATTGAAAAGTCGCAGAATTAAGAAATGGAAGAGTTTTTGATTTTTATTCTTCTTCTTGAAAACAAAAATTAACGAGGAATTTATTCGTGAGCCAGGATATTTGTCCAACACTTGAGAAATTCTGTTGAAATTTATAAAAAATTTTTAAAATAAGTTATGAGGTAATGTAATATTTGTAGATGTCCAAAACTATTTTGGCTATGAAAAAAACAAACATTTCAGGGGATGCCAATAAATAATTCCTGAACAGGAATGGTTGAATTCAGAGTATGAAACTAGATAAGAAGATTGATCGTGATCAGAACCTCTGTATTTTCTACCTCGTCGTGGAGCTCCGATGACAAAATAAAAATAGTTAAACAAAAAAAACAGAATGGCTAAAGGATGCTGCACGAGAGGAGTGAGTATAACGGCGCTTCAGCCCGATCACGGGCGATCGACTCTGAGTGTTTCAAGCATAAAAACGAAGCGACGAAAATGTTTCGAAAAGTCTTCGGCGTGGAATGCCATTACGGCGCATCGAGTGAGCGGGTGCTATGAAAAATCCGTGGGGGTAAGCGTCGCGTCGGGGCTCACATCCTGAATTTCGATTTCCGCCAATGGGCTACACGGTGCGGCAAGGGAAAGACTATCTCGGCAGCAACGGTGGCCCCACTCTCGGGAAAATCAACGTAATGCGAGGCAAACGTCTATACGGGGGATCGCGTAGGGAGTAAGTATTAGATAGCTTCCCACTCGAAATAGCTGGAGGGAAGAGATGAGATAGGGGAGCTCTCGGAGGAGAAAGATGATGGAAGAAGGGAAGAAAATCGGCCACGCGCCCCAAGCTCATCTCGGTGTCATAGGTGTATCGTCGCCTCGGGGGCCAGTATACACGGCTCGTAACGTCTCTCACTTATCGAGAGTATCGATCTACGGGCCTCGCGGTCGCTACTGCTATATTTCAGTTATTACATGTACAGCAGGGCTCTCAATGCAATCCTACTATTTCTTAGGTCAGCTACATCCGAGCGGATGCATTTAGCGTCGATGCATAACGGAGATAGAGATGATTCAATTATATTTGTGATTTTATTGCGCGATTACACAGTTATGGGTCATGTGATTTTACGTACAAGTAGCGCTTTAAAATTACTCTGAAATTAGTCCCGCATTGAGCTAGCCCCGCATAAGGGTAATCTGCAATAAGGGCCTCAGACGCAAACATAAGGAATGAGTGGTTTCGGCAGACTGAGTGGTCTACCTGAACCTTATGTGACTGAAGATAGTGGAACGCATGGAAACAGACCGTGGTGGACTTCCAACGAATGACTTTCCGGGTTTTCACCGCCAGACGCATCCTATGTATAACGCTAACGAGCATACGACTTGAACGCTCTTTCCCGGCGGATTTAACCCGTTCACAATGCACCTGGCATCAGAAATGAGTTTTCAAATGTTAGAATATGTTTCTGAGGTGGTAAAATAGCGAAAAACGGCAAAATTGAAATTTTAAAAAATTTTCGTTTTTTATTTTTCTTGTTTCTACGATTTGATATTCAAACCCCAATCGTGGACCAATATGTTTCGTGTATTGACAGAAAATGTTCAGAATTTTCACAGATTTTTCCGATGCATTCCAAAACGTTATCGCGAATTATTGGAAATCGATTTTGTCCCCTGGAGGGGACAAAACAATGAACGGGTTAAGATTTTGTGCCTCGCTGAAAACACTTCGGGATGGTAGATACATCCCCAGAGTATACATTTGATCCACTATGTATAATAATCTAACGCGGGAGGACCCGTATTTCCCGAGTTTTCTGAGAAGTACGCGATGCATGGCACAAATTCTACTTGGCTGCTCAAATAGGCTCCCAAACTCGGATATACAGCCGTGCATCGCGTGCTCTTCGGAAAACTCGGGAAATGCGAGTCTCCCGCTTTATGAAATTGATAATAATTAGAGTTCAAATGTGTACTCTGAGGCTGTATACACCATTCCCAAGTGTTTTTTGCGAGGCACAAAATCTTAAATCCACTGGGAAAGAGCGTTCGAGTCATATGCTCGTTAGTGTCATATATAGGGTGCCCCTGGCGGTGAAAACCCGGAAAATCAAACGTTGGAAGACCAGAACGATCTACTCCCATGCGTTTTGCCACATCCAATCACATATAGTTCAGGCGGACTACTCAGTCCGCCGAAATCGTTCATTTGTTATGTTTGCGTCTGAGCCCTTATTATTGCGGATTACCTGTTTTAGTTTAATTTAAGATTAATCGTTTTGAAAACACTGGTCCCTAAGTTGATTCAACGTCGATGTGCAGATGAAATCGTCCCAGTTTCCGGTAGAAATTCAAAATTAATTTTAATTATGAAGAATGCTCATAAATTACTAGAGTTGTCATAATCGTTGTCGGTAACGCACAAGTATTTTAATTGCTGCTTGTATTGATTGACAAGAGTTTTTGGCGATACCAATAGGTCTTCAAGAAGTCTTCGAGGGAATATCATTTAAGAATAGGAAAGCGCATAACTCTTATGGAATCTGACACTTTGCGCAAGATTCTAAAGAACTCTTTGTGATTGATCATCACTCTACTAGACTCCAACTAGATTTAGGTATGTGTAAACATATGTGCGGAGTCATCGCTGATTGATTTGCATGTACATTTTTGAATGCTCACATGAACATTGCCACATGAATTCAGGAATGAATGGACACCACTCTCTCTTATGAACAAGGAAAAAGTGTTGTGAAATAAAAATTCGCGCGTCTGTGGCAAGGTCACTACCGATGCACGTATAAGATTATCAACTCTTGCCTTCGAGAAATGTACACAAAATTCAGTTGTTGGCTTGCTTTCTGATTCGGCTTGCGCAATTTGTGTATGTTCTGTATACGATACACCTGAACTTTATGCTTGTGTGAAATTCTGACATGGTTGTGAAGCCGTAAAAAATATCAAAATTTCCTCTGATGCGTTCCCAAAATACGTAACAGCGTCAGTCCTTGCGAACATGTTCCTTGTTCTCATCATTTCATTTGATTGATAGTTGATCATGATTTGAGGATGTGAGATCAATCAAATATTATTATAAGAAACATCGCTTTCCATTGAAATTCTCGTGACAACGGGTAGCGGGACTTGATGGTGCGATCAGATTTGGCTGGCATAAACTCATAGCACTCTCACTCAATTTTAACATTTACGTTTTACAAGCTGACTTATTTATAAGACTTCAGGCTCTGATGAATGATCATATCTCCAACCTTGTATATCACGTAGTTCACAATGGAAAATAATTCACCAGTGTGACGATGCAAGTGGATTTCTGAATCGTCTTCAATCTACATCAATTCACACAGCAGACTCGGAAAATCAAGATCTCTTAAACTATAATTCCTTCCATGATATTTCATTCAATCCCATTTCATGGAATTTTACAAACAAATTCAAATCTATTCTCAACAGCGATTCTCAAGATTATCAGTTCAATTGAGGTACAAAACAAATGGAACAAAAAGGTCAAAAGTCGATCGATGGACCGGCAAGATAGTTCCATTTCTGTTCTTTGTCTCCAAGTATATCGCAATACAAAAATCAGCGACTTAAATCTTATTCGGCCTGTACAACGTACATCCAGAAGAGTCGCATCATTCATGAAGTGGAATTTTACACCTCGTGGAGTAGACGAGACGGCAACGAAGCCTTTCTATTGTCATTTTAATTATGTAACGACGCGACAGCCAGTACCTATTTATCGAACCTCGTCCAACGTTTTTGTCTCATTCGCACGAGTACATGGGTGATTCTGCCGTAATTGTAAGACTTCGTGTTCTGGTCGCTCACACAGCCAGAGGTTTGGACGGATTTTTCTATAGGGTGTGTTTACTAGAGATCTAACTCGTGCAAAAGATTTTGACCTCCGCGAAACATGTGGATCGAATTCGTTAGAGACGATGGAATCTACATGTCCATTCTGTGCCTTGGCCCTGACCCAATATCCGGCCATAAAACATCATCTGTGTGTATCAAAATGGAGCTCATCAACCGCGATTCTGCTTCACAGATTTCAAACTATATACATATCTGCAAGACTCAACATTTCCACTGATACAGAAGTCATACGTGATCATTTCCGAATAGATCACAATACTCATACTATAGTCCCACAATTTTACTCAAAACTCACGTTACAAACTACCTTGGTATGGATTTGACTAGAATTCAATTTTTCCCAGAATCGAAACAATTCATTTCTGGAGTTAACATTAAGGAAATTAAATGAAATTGGTGGAACTCCTTCGAAATTCCAATTGTTTCGAAAGCAAATTACTGGTTTTGTTTGTAATCCAACAATACATTTCGAAGACCTGTCCACTCCGCCCGCCATGTGTACATGTTCCAGTGCTCAAAGCGCACTTTTGATCCGGGAAAAAGTTTTTTCTCTTGTATTTGATGGCTATGACCAGTATGCAAACGGATTTGCGTATGGATTGATCGGCGCTAGGGCATTATTTGAGACAAGATGTCTACTCTGACTCCAAAACCACTATGAAAGCAACCACCAAGAAGCTCTGGTATCGACCTTGGTTCGTCATTATGAGTTTGTTATTTTGTTCATCATCAAAAGATACAAATAATTATAGTATTGAGCTCCAATATGCAGATGTTACGGAGCTAGTTTTTTTCCGTCTGGTGCGCGGAAACACCAACTTTTCGCCCGCTCCGGATCGGAAAATTCGTTGCTTCCGTGCCCTGAGGCGGAAAAATAGTATACGCGTAGCGGTGTGTAATATACTATTTCATCTCGCACTTGCCGGGATGAATTCTCAACCAAAAGTGATGCAGTTATGGTAAAATTACCCATACACAACCAAACACGGTCCTGATTGTACCACCATCATCAAGTTGCTAATTAAAGAACAACTTCGTACCGAAAAAAATGAAACATTCTATGAGATCTTATGAATTGATAAGAGTTAATATAGCAAAATCTTTTTCTGGCAAAAACGATATTGGTACTTCGTTCGAAATTAGAACTCTTGGAGCTGAAAGAAATTTGATGAAAACCACGTCTAACAGGAAAGTCGCACTCTGAAATCCGCGTTATTGACAATCCGCGTGCGTAGAAAACCGCGTATAACCAGGATCGCGTATAGGTATATCGCGGCCTTGGTGGAAACGTCCCGCTACCTTGCTGCTCATACTTGTGCAGCACTTGATAAGAGCGATCGCTGTATAACAGCGAGGCGATATGCTCTATTGATAAACGACTACGACCCATTTGTTTGCCTCATGCCATAGTTATGCAATGCAACTATGCCTACGCGGAGGAGAGAGTGAGAGAGAGAGAGAGAGAGAGAGAGAGAGAGAGAGAGAGCCGATTTCGCGATACCGACGAAAATAATTGTTCATTTTCACGAGCTTGAAATGTTTAAATGTCGATGATTTGGATGTTATATGTTTGAAATGACGGGAGCTCATAAGCCTCATTTTTAAGCAAAATTCTGTTTTTTTTTGCTGGGGCAACTTTGCAACATGTTACCTGCATGACTGTAAATCTATAAAAAAAGTGCCGTAAGTAAGAACTTGTATGGATAATTGAGGCTCTCTCCACACCGGATAATTCACAAGAGCGATTTCTCTGCCTGATTCCTCGTATTTACCGAAAACTACATTCTGGAGTCAATTACGATCTTGAGAATCTTGCTGTATTTATCGGAGCAATCTCTGTCCGAAGAGTTAGTGGTGAAAATTGGAATATTTTTCAATTGATTCTTCATTTATTATTTATCAATGAGAGTCATTGTTATTATTATATATCATCGACGTTGTTGAGATACCTGTTTTCACTTCTTATGACACAATATCACTTGCGGTAATTCATGCTCTGGACGAGGGAATTACAACTTGCGCCTCTACAAATTGTAACACGATTGTATTCCGACTCAAAATACAATTGCATTGTTGTTGGAGAATTGCAAACGTGTTTGTCGGGAGACTTGGATTTGAATGATATGAGGACGATTGTGTAAAGCTAAACTAATTTGAGTAGATTGTGGTTAGCGCACCAAGTGTTGCAGCAGTAGGATTGAAAATTCCAAACTACGTCGTATCTCTTTGCAAGGCTTGCGCGTTAGGTAGTAAGAATTCCACCAAAGCTGTTATCAATTTCTCGACGCGAGTCGTAAAATTTTATGCATCTGCGAGCACCTGCTGGGATTAGAGTTGATGCGACGCGCATTCGGATGGGGATTACGCGAAAGTCTAACTGCTTGTGCGCTCGTGTAATGTACGAACTTGGATTACACTTGCTATAGCTTTTGTTTGTCCTGAATGATGCGAGATCTTTGACCTTAGTAAACTGATGGTAAAATTTGAGGGCATGTGCACGAGTTCTCTCCAGGCCCTACACGCTGAGTTTTCAACCAGTTGACAACGCGAAATGAGATGAGAATCTAAACAATCATTTCTTTGAGATATCCTCAAGTATATCACACAAGCAATGTGAGAGGTGGTTGATTTTGATAACTCTTGACAGTGCGGTCTTTGGGATGAATCAAAATGAGTGCAATCTTCTCGCTCAGGAAGCGACGACGATTTCCTTGACGAGCCAAGAAATTGTGGACTGACTGACTTACCAATCAGAACATAAGATGATTTGGTTTAATCAAACTCACGCACCTGGAACAGAAAATAGATTCAAATATTATTAATATATTCCAATTGAGTTATTTTTGATTTTTGAATGGGACGATGGAAAATACTGTCATTCGGGGTTGCTTGGAACAGCGATGATATCGTTGGAACACCGCAAGAGAAGTTACTCTTAAGGACATGCTTGCAGTGACAAGTTATCCCGACCCATTTGTGTTCTGCAATGTGCAGTTTTCAATCCACGTCCAACTACTCGACTTAAAGCTGGCAATTTCGTTCATCTTCAAATTCCTTAACCTTCCCGCACTATTATCGACGATTGTTTTGACACATTGAAAACGAGCCGAAATATACCATATAGATCTGTGTGAAAGGAAATTCAAAGACTGCGCGGAAATAGTCATCCTTATAACCATCTTGTCGATTCTAAATTCATGGGAACGTATATCAACAAAATCCAGAAAAATATTCCACAAACTATTCATCCGGTTATCTCATCGGCGGAGATCATTGTTCTTGCGAGATAACTTATAATAACAAGCGCGGCATCACATTCCATTTTTTTTCGGGGTTTTCCAATGCAATCCCGTCATTCAAAATGACCCCAGGAGACGATTAACGATAGTAATAGGGCATGAGGTCGAATTCGCTTCGGAACAATTCTCAAAAAGAAGTTCCGGATGATATAATTTATAAATTGTGAGCTGATTGTTGTATCATATAAATCGAGAAGTGACGTTTAGAAACGTCACTTTTCAGAACGCTGATAAAACTCTAAGATTTTGAGGAAGTATCGAGAGGAAGCTAGGTTAGACGGAAGAGGTGCGATCAGCGCGAGGGTATGACACTGTAAGGGATGGCAAGGTTGCAATTACATCATCGATCATCTTGATACGCACACATGCAATGTCGAGGTAATTTTGAATTCACGGCGAGCCGCGAAAAAATGCTAAGGAAGGAGTTCACCAAAAGTCTGATGAGTCTTACAGCCTGCCTATGTCCATATCAAGAGATGGATAACCGCTTACAAATTCCAATGTTCAAAAGTAAAATTAGGCAAAGGGTTAGTCGGG